>QAOA01005000.1:173441-191175 GCA_003255065.1 Cercis canadensis
CAGTGACAAAGGTAAGAAATTTCACTCTCTATTGCTCTAA
This sequence comes from Cercis canadensis, assembly GCA_003255065.1. NCBI lineage: Eukaryota > Viridiplantae > Streptophyta > Magnoliopsida > Fabales > Fabaceae > Cercis > Cercis canadensis. The sequence continues at coordinate 173,482 of QAOA01005000.1, forward strand.
ATTTCTTTATATCTCTCTCTAAAATTATATTTCTCTCTCTAAAACTTTGCTTCTAGTTTTTGCTTCTCTCTTTGAAAAAATGGGGATTTAGGAATGGGGTGGAATCACTCTGCTTCAAACTTGATTTTGGCAAAAGGAATTGATTTCCTCTCTATGGTGGTATCTCTGTTTGGTGATGTTTCTTGTGCGTGTGTGTTGTGTACTGAGAGACTGAATACAAGAAACTAAAAATGGAAGAATAGAATAATGAAGATGAAGTAGTAAAAAATACCTAATGTTTGAGGCCCCTTTCCCTTTTTCTTCAATGGTTTTCTTTGTTTTTCCAGAGTTTCACTTCTATTTTTAAGATTTCTCACAAGTGTGTATGGAGAAAAATGTGTTCTCTCTGTATGGTGTTTGAAGAAAACTTCGTCCCCTTTGTTCTGTGTATCTACCTTTTTTTTTTCTTCCCCTCTGTCTGTGTCTCTTTTATAGCTAAAGAATTGTGCAAGTTGCACTAATGTGATTTCCTATTTCCTGTTTTCAAGCTGCAAGAGGCATGGCATGGTGGGACTTCACAGGAAGCTGGATTGCTGGACTGATGAACAACACTTCACAGTGTTGCCTCAAATGGTAATTATTTCTTTTTTTTGTTTATTTTATCATTTTTGTTTTTAATAATAATAACACATTTTTTGTATTTTATTGTTTTTATAAGATATTTGTTATTGATAGGTTGACTTGGACAAAATTGGTTATTAATAGCTGTAATACTTTTGCATAGTAGGAATCTTTTACCTACAATATGCATATTCCCTGAGGGTTTGTTATATAATAAAGGTATATTAGAATTCTCTTGTCTTTGTTTAATTCATGATTCTTTTATCAGCCATTACAGGCTATTTTGTGGTGGACAAGGACTCCACTCTTGAGAATCTTGTTTTTAATCGAATGGTCACTGACGGGTATGAGTATTTTTGCATAGGCAGAAAAGGTCAACTTCCCAGCAAGTCTAAATGGTACATGCGGGCTAAGGCAATTACAGAGTTTCCTCATCTCCACATAACTTGTACAGGAGCTCAAGGTTCCTAAATAGGGGAGTCATGATCCAGGTGGATCCTACGTAAGATAATATGATAATAATTCTCCATACTTTGAGGTTCAAAATTGACAATTTGAAACCATTCAAAGTTAATGGTTAATATGAGTTAAAGAATTTAAACCATTTATCATTTATGGTTTAAATTCACTTGTTATTTTTAGTTTCTATTTTAAGAAATAATCTTTGTATATAAATCGGAATAGTTGAATGAATGAAAGGAGGAAGGGGAAAAACAATTTCATTGTTTCTATCTTTTCCTTTTCTCCAATATTTTATAATTTCCTCTCATATTAAGAAGTTAACTTCTAAAGAGAAGTAACGACTCTTATTTTCCTACTAAAGTTCTATCTCCTAGAAGTTTTGGATCAACAAGGTATAGTCCTAGGACATGTAGTCTCTAGCAAAGGCTTAGAGGTAGATCCTGCTAAGATTGATGTTATTTCTTCTTTGCCTTACCCCCTATGCGTACGGGAAGTTTGTTCATTTCTTGGTCATGCAGGATTCTACCAGCGCTTCATTCGTGATTTCAGCAAGATTGCCGTCCCAATGTCCAACTTGCTGCAAAAGGATGTGGATTTCATTTTCAACCAGCCTTACAAGGATGCATTTGATCACCTCAAGAAGGCTCTCACTTCTACTCCCATCATTCAACCTCCCGACTGGACGCTGCTATTTGAGTTGATGTGTGATGCATCCAACTACGCAGTGGGAGCATTCCTTGTCCAGAGGGTTTGTAAGGCCCATCATGTGATTTATTATGCCTCGAGGACACTTGATTCTACCCAAGCGAATTACACCACAACCGAGAAAGAGCTTTTAGCAATTATCTTTGCTTCAGATAAATTTAGATCTTACTTGCTTTGTTCTCATATGGTATTTTTTTTACCATGCAGCACTCAAGTTCCTCCTGAAGAAATCAAATGCCAAACCCAGATTGATCAGATGGATGCTCATTCTCCAAGAGTTCAACCTTGAGATTAAAGATAGGAGTAGAGCAAAGAATGTGGTTGCTGACCACCTGAGTCGGATCGAGAGAGATTCTCATGAGCAGTTTTCTATTCAGAATTCATTCCCTAACTAGCAGCTTTTAGGGCTGTATGGTGAGTTTCTTTGGTTTGCTGATATTGTTAATTATCTGGTTGCTCATGTTTTGCCTGCACACCTCACACATGCACATATTGATAAATTTAAGAGTGAGGCTAAATATTATGTGTGGGATGATCCTTATTTGTGAAGATTCTGTAGTGATCAGATAATTAAGAGATGTGTGCCTAACCATGAGTTCCATTTTGTGCTTACTTTCTGTCATTCCTATGCCTGTGGAGGTCATTTTAGTCCTCAGAGAACAGCTAGAAAAGTATTAGATTCTGGTCTATATTGGTCCACTTTATTTCATGATGCATATGCCTTTTGTAAATCTTGTGAGCAATGCCAAAAATTATGGAATATAACTCGTCAGAATGAGATGCCCCAACAACCTTTGTTGTTCTGTGAGCTTTTTGATGTTTGGAGTATTGATTTTATGGGTCCATTGATTGAAAATGTCTCTTAACTAATTAAATTAAACCGAATCCCCTAATTAGAATGCAATAGAGGCATAATCCGGGTTTGTCTCACAAGGAATGCAATGTGTAATCAATAATTTCAAGTTAAAAATAGGGGATTGTAAAACTAATTTACCCCTAACCTTTCTCTGTTTATAACTTCCTAACTTTCATGCACACCTAATTTACCCCTAACCTAATTTAAACCTCTGGACCTCAGCTTCAAATGGGCTCCAGTTTGGGCCTAATTAGGCATGAATTGAGGAAGTTAAGCCCATTTAAGTCCATATAGGTCCATATAGGTCTCTGGACTAATTATCTATTTTTGATAGGAAATAAGACCATCTTAACTTCATAATTTGTTGAACTGGACTTCATAAAAATTGAAGCCCTGCACCTTAGCTTTCCAATGGAACTAGTTTCAAGTCCATACAATATATACATCACAAGTTATGGTCCAAACACTGTATGCGGGTTAGGATCCAGCGGCAGCAACTCTACTTTGACTTCCGGGTTAAATTTGACCTACTGAACGTCTAAATTGGCCTTGGAGGTCTGAATTAAAGTTGTAGATAATCCTCTTAGCTTTCCTACAAGGCAAGAATAACAATTTTTAGACATCTAAAACTAAAGATATACCTGAAATACATAATAGTGTCAAAACCCTAATAATGCTGAAAAACACACTTAAGCCCAATTTGAATCTAATTAATGAAATAAGACTCAAGTCTAATCAAATAGACCCAAAATAGAATTAGGAAGTTAAAAATGAGGATTAATTAATATATAAAAATACTATTAATCAAATCCCCCCACACTTATCCTTTGCATGTCCCGGGTAAACTAGAGTTAAAACTAGAAAAAAAAGGAAAACAACTAAAACAACTAAGACAACTAAGAGATCATTTCCTAACAACAACTTCCAAGAATGCAAAAGTTAAGTGAGCAAGAAGAACAATCAAGAATTTAAAAGAATCAAAACAATCATGAATCTATTTCTTGCACTTTTAATCAACAAGCATAGTGAATTCAAATGAAGTGAAGAACTAAGAAAGATGAACCTCACACAAGATACATTCTCAATCCCTCAAGTGTTTAAAGGGGTTATTGTTTCACTCAAATCACATCATGACAATTTGCACTACCATAAGCTTGCTTATTTTCTAATCTCCACTACTTTAAACACATGCATGCACAAATCAGAAGGACTTTATTTAAGGATGTAATGAGGCCAAGGACTAAGGAAAAATAAAGAATGAAATATGGATATGACAAATTAAAACCAAAGAGAGCATGAGAACATTGGGAATGATGAGTCAAAACCAACACTAAGTACAAAAATACACTCAAAAGCTCTATGCAATTTTTTTTACACACTTATTCCTCTTTGGAAGGCAAACCACTACTTTTATTCTCTTTTTCTTTGCATTTTCTTTTTCTGATTTTTTTTTTTAAACAGAATTTTTTTTTCTTTTTCTTTTGGCTAACATTTCTTTGTCTTTACATTTCATATAGCCACTTTCCTTCAAATTTCACAAATCCTCCCACCCACACTTAGAACTTTGTCCGTCTCGGACAAATAGAACTCATTAATTGATCAACCAATGCTTTTATATTCCCTAAGGTATATAGAAACATGATTTTCTTTTTTGTGTATGAGCTAAATGAAAGAATGGAAAAAATAGGCTCAAGGGGGAAATCAAGGGAAATGATATTAGGAAGGCTATTTGGCTATCTAGCTAAAAAGAGGAAAAGATGACCTTCATCACATTCATGCATGCAAATGACAATGTAGTCTAAAAAAGAAGCAAAGCAAGTTCTAGAACAACAAACATCATGAGCACAATGCACACAAGAAAAGAATATAGAATGACAATAGGTTCAAAAACTCACTAGGTATGCTCCATCAAACTTAATCTATCACATCAAATTTCATCACCAAATTAGCTAACTAAAAGATGTAAGAATCTATTCAACCATGCTAGAAACTTCAAAATGACAATTGCTTCAAGCTCACAAATTCTACAATTCTCAAAGTGATATGAAAAATAATAATAAAAAAAAAGGTGGAAAGATGAGTAGAATGAGAGTAAAGCAAAACAACAAAACAGAATGGAAAACAACGAGGAAAAATGTGGGACAACAAATCAAGAAAGGATATTGAACCAAAATTCTGTACAGAAGCTCAAGAAGAAGCGTGAACAGAATCTAGAACATGCTGAACCACACCAAAACAGCAAACAGAGAAGGGAAGAATAACAGAAAACACAAAACAGACACGTAAAACAGAACCAACAAACATAATTAAAAAATCAACAGAACAAAACTAAACAACAATAACAGAAAATTAACATAATCTGAAATATAATCCGAAAGAACAACAAAAACAGAAACATAATTCGAAAGAACTCCCCTGAAGCTCAATCAAGTCGGGTAGATGACATCTTGCAAGTGGACCTCATCCACGATATTTGTAACAAGCAAAGTAAGATACCTGGGTCAAAGACCACTCTCACAAAGCCCTTATAAAAAACTACAAAGCTGAAATTATTGTAAAGAACACAAAAACATAAAAAAGCATAAAGACATAAAGGAAATAATGAAGCAAATACTATGGGACTAGAATCAAATACATTTAACCCTTGATTTAAAAATTCAGCAAAGTAAGATTTAAAATGTCACCAAGGAAAATGTACAGCAAGGAATTTACAATCCTACCTAAAGCATGAGAAACGTGAAAAATCTTGTTAGGTATATACAACCATCCATGGTTCCCATATATAAGTCTAAAAGAAGGAAAATAATTATGTCCTACAAATCTAAGCCTATAACAGTCATGCTTAAGGTCATCCTTACAAAATATATTAGTGTCACACAACATATTGTTCATACAAGGTTTAATATGACACTTAAATTCGTGAAAAGAATTGGCAAACACCGACATCTCTTGCTTGTCATTCAAAGAATAACTTGACATATTGTTTGCTTAGACAGCCCATTTATTTCCCACACTCACTCCACCAACATCAAAATATTCACTTGCCACAAAGGTTCTAACATGATCTATTCCTAGTGCTCTAGCATGTGAAGAAGTAAAAAACATGAAATCTCCTAATCTATCAACATTAGTTTCTACATCTCCACATGCATACACCATTACAACAAGAGTAGGATCATGATTAAACAAATTTTCAGCAAGTGCATAATTAAAATAAGGATGTGTCAAAGTGGAAAAATGTGTAGAGTTAACCATAGCAGCTGTGTCAAGTTCGCCTTGAGTTGTCTCTTGAGAGTTTTCTTCAAAATCTGTAAAACTAGATTTACTAGAATCTCCATCTCTCAAGAATGCAGTGATCTCAGCACACACAGCACATGGCAATTCACCATTACAATCAGCACATAATTGATCCTGCACAGAATCATCAAAATCAACACAATCAGAAAAATCAGTACTTAACTCATTGTAAACCTCCTTGATTAAATCCTCCTCTATCTTCTTGGACTGAGTGGCTCTATCGAATTCTGGGGTCAATGAATCAGGGACTACTTTCTCTGCTGCCTGTGGTTTGTTTTCAAGTTGAGGTTCAGCTGGTTCTGGTATAGATTCTTCAGTTGGTTCTAGAATTGTATGTGAAGGAATTTTTTTCAGAACCTTGGGCCTGCAATTGACTTGTTGATGATGCTAATTGTCCAATCTATATATCTAAATTTTGTATGGCGGCCTCTGTCCTCTATTGGAATTGCATGGTATAAGTGGCCAATTGCTTCACCAAGTCCTCAATTGAAGGTTCAGGTTCTGTGTATATTGAACTTGGTTGTTGCATAGGCTGCTCGAATGGTTGCCAATATTGCTGTGAAGGCGCTGCATTGCCATATGTCAGATTGATATGATTTCTCCAATTATAGTTATAGATGTTGAAGGATGGATCATTAACATTAGGATCTATGTTATGCTCAGTCATGTTATGAACAGAATTAATCACAGGATTAGTAACAGGATTAATGACTACTCTTCTATTAGATTGTCTATTTCGGCTATGAAATGTTTGATCAATCTCACAGTCAATATCACATAAATCACTACAAGAAGACCGAGTTATACGCTAAGCACACAAGGTTAACAGAATGCCAAAACACATTAAAACAGGAACATAACACAGAAATAGGGACAAAAAAATGGCTAAAACAAAAAGTAATCGACATAAAGTAATCAGCAGAAAGTAAATGACATAAAGTAATTGACAAAAAGTAATCAACATAAAGTAAATTACAAAAAGTAAATGACAGAAAGTAATCGACAGAAAGTAATCAACAGAAAGTAAATGACAGAAATTAAATAACAAAAATTAAATGACAGAAAATAAATGACATAAAGTAATCGACAGAAAGTAATTAACAGAAATTAATCGACAGAAATTAAATGACATACAAATTGAAGCCCTGCGTCTTAGCTTTTCAATGGGACTGGTTTCAAGTCCATACAACATATACAACACAAGTTATGGTCCAAACACTGCATGCAAGTCAAGATCCAGCAGCAGCAACTCTACTCTGACTTCCGGGTTAAATTTGACCCACTGAACGACTAAATTGACCTTGGAGGTCTGAATGAAAGGTTTAGATAATCCTCTTAGTTTTTCTACAAGACAAGAATAAAAAATTTTAAACATCTAGAACTAAAGATATACCTAAAATACAAAATAGTGTCAAAACCCTAATAATGTTGAAAAATACACTTAAGCCCAATTTGAACCTAATTAATGAAATATGACTCAAGCCTACTCAAATAGACCCAAAATAGAATTAGGAAGTTAAAAATGGGGATTAATTAATATATAAAAATATTGTTCATCATCCATTTCTTGTTTCCTTTAGCTTTGTTTATATTCTGTTGGTTGTNAGTGTCAAAACCCTAATAATGCTGAAAAATACACTTAAGCCCAATTTGAACCTAATTAATGAAATATGACTCAAGCCTACTCAAATAGACCCAAAATAGAATTAGGAAGTTAAAAATGGGGATTAATTAATATATAAAAATATTGTTCATCATCCATTTCTTGTTTCCTTTAGCTTTGTTTATATTCTGTTGGTTGTGGATTATGTTTCCAAATGGGTGGAGGCTATTCCCACCACGACTGATGATTCTCATGTAGTTGTAGAGTTTGTTAGATCACATATCTTTTGCAGGTTTGGCATACCCAGAGCGATCATCAATGATTAAGGATTACACTTCTGCAACCGACACATGAAGACCTTGCTGAGCAAGTATGGAATTTTCCACAAGACTTCCACCCCTTACCATCCTCAGACGAATGGCAAAGCCGAAGTCTCTAATCGAGAGGTTAAGAGAATTTTGGAGAAAACTGTGAGGCTGGATAGAAAGGATTGGAGTAAGAGGTTGGAGAATGCTTTATGGGCATATCGGACCGCCTACAAGACACCTATAGGCATGTCGCCTTATAGGTTTGTCTTTGGAAAGGCGTGTCACTTACCAGTGGAGTTAGAGCGTCGGGTGTATTAGGCAGTTAGGGCTTGCAACATGGACATAGGACTAGCAGGAGTAGAGAGGAAGTTACAACTTCAAGAGTTAGAGGAACTCCGATTACAGGCCTATGAGAACTCTCGGCTGTACAAAGAGAAGACTAAGGCCTTTCATGATAAGCTGATCCTTCGGAAGGAATTCCAAGTGAGAGAGAAAATGTTTCTATACAACCCTCGCCTTAAGTTGTGGCCAAGTAAATTGAGATCCCGATGGGAGGGACCCTTTGTTGTCACTAATATTTTTGCTTATGGTGCGGTTGAAATCCGAGATGTGACTACGGGGAGGACCTTTAAGGTCAATGGACATCAACTTAAGAAGTTTCATGGTGGAGATGAGAGTTTGGTTGAGGAAGTGGCTTTGAGTGATGTCATATACCTGACTTGATTGAGCTTCAAGGGAGTTCTTTCGGATTTTGTTTCTGTTATTATATTTCTATTTTTGTTGTTCTTTCGGATTATGTTAATTTTCTATTTTTGTTGTTTAGTTTTGTTTTGTTGATGTTTTTAATTCTGTTTGTTGGTTTTATTTTACATGTCTGTTTTGTGTTTTCTGTTATTCTTCCATTTTCTGTTTGTTGTTTTGGTGTGGTTCAACATGTTCTAGATTCTGTTCACGCTTCTTCTTGAGCTTCTGTACAGAATTCTGGTTCGATATCCTTTCTTGATTCACTGTCCCACATTTTTCCTAGTTGTTTTCCATTCTGTTTTGTTGTTTTGCTCTACTCTCATTCTATTCATCTTTCCACAATTCTTTTTTGCATTTTCCATAACACTTTGAGAATTGTAGAATTTGTGAGCTTGAAGCAATTGTCATTTTGAAGTTTCTAGAATGGTTGAATATATTCTTGCATCTTTTAGTTAGCTAATTTGGTGATAGAATTTGATGTGATGGATTAAGTTTGATGGAGCATACCTAGTGAGTTTTTGAACCTATTGTCATTCTATATTTCTTTCTTGTGTACATTGTGCTCATGATATTTGTTGCTCTAGAACTTGCTTTGCTTCTTTTTGAGACTACATTGTCATTTGTATGCATGAATGTGAAGAAGACTATCTTTTCTTCTTTCTAGCTAGATAGCCAAATAGTCTTCCTAACATCATTTCCCTTGATTTCCCCATTGGGACTATTTTTTCCATTCTTTCATTTAGCTCATACAAAAAAAAAATCATGTTTCTATCTACCTTAGAGAGTATGAAAGTATTGGTTGATCAATTGATAAGTTCTATTTGTCCGAGACGGACAAAGTTCTAAGTGTGGGGGGGAGGATTTGTGAAATTTGAAGGAAAGTGGCTATATGAAATGTAAAAACAAAGAAATGTTAGCCAAAAGAAAAAGAAAAGAAAATTCTGTTTAAAAAAAAAATGCAAAGAAAAAGAGAATAAAAGTAGTGGTTTGCCTTCCAAAGAGGAAGAAGTGTGTAAAGAAAATTGCATAGAGCTTTTGGGTGTATTTTTGTGCTTAGTGTTGGTTTTGACTCATCATTCCCAATGTTCTCATGTTCTCTTTAGTTTTAATTTGTCATATCCATATTTCATTCTTTCTTTTCCCTTGGTCATTGGCCCTATTACATCCTTAAATAAAGTCTTTTTGATTTGTGCATGCATGTGTTTAAAGAGTAGAGATTAGAAAATAAGCAAGCTTATGGTAGTACAAATTGTCATGATGTGATTTGAGTGAAACAATAACCCCCTTAAACACTTGAGGGATTGAGAATGTATCTTGTGTGAGGTTCTATCTTTCTTAGTTCTTCACTTTATTTGAATTCACCACGCTTGTTGAAATATGGTGCAAGAAATAGATTAATGATTGTTTTGATTCTTTTAAATTCTTGATTGCTCTTCTTGCTGACTTAACTTTTGCATTCTTAGAAGTTGTTGTTGGGAAATGATCTCTTAGTTGTTTTAGTTGTTTTCCTTCTTTCCTAGTTTTAACTCTTGTTTGCCCGGGATGTGCAAAAGATAAGTGTAGGGAGATTTGATGAAAAATATTTGTATATATTAATTAATCCCCATTTTTAACCTCCTAATCCTATTTTGGGCTTATTTGATTGGGCTTGGGTCATATTTCATTAATTAGGTTCAAATTGGGCTTAAGTGTGTTTTTCAGCATTATTAGGATTTTGACACTATTCTATATTTTGGGTATATCTTTAGTTCTGCATGTCTAAAAATTGTGATTCTTGCCTTGTAGGAAAGCTAAGAGGATTATCTATAACTTTTATTCAGACCTCCAAGGCCAATTTAGACGTTCAGTAGGTCAAATTTAACCCGGAAGTTAGAGTAGAGTTGCTGCTGTTGGATCCTAACCCTCATGCAGTGTTTGGACCATAACTTGTGCTGTACATGTCGTATGGACTTAAAACTGGTCCCATTGGAAAGCTAAGATGCAGAAAGTCAATTGTTATGAAGGTCAATTCAACAAATTATGAAGTTAAGATGGTCTTATTGCCTGTCGAATATGACTGATTAGTCCAAAGACCTATATGGACTTAAATGGGCTTAACTTCCTCAATTCAGGCCTAACTAGGCCCAAACTAGAGCCCATTTGAAGCTGAGGTCCAGAGGTTTAAACTAAGTTAGGGGTAAATTAGGTGTGCATGAAAGTTAGGAGGTTATAATTAGAGAAATGAGGCAGACGAGTTATGAATTCTAGACTAGGCAATTTTTAGGCAGCTTTTATTTTCTCTCTTGAAAATTCTAGAGCTCTTTGATTTATGGCTGCACTTCTCCATTGGAGCTTGGATTTCATGACCATGGAGGAGTAGAATCCTTGTAACCAAATTAGACTCCTGATTAAATTCGGTTTTGATTTTGAGATTATGTTCTGAATTAGATTAAACTTAATGTAATTTCTTCTTCTTTAAATTTCTACCTTGCTTTAATCTTTGTATGAATTCATGGAGATATTTGTAATTTATATGGATATTGAAGTAAAACATAGAAGTTAGATTGATCAATCTTTAATCTGCGGTTAGAATTCAGAGAAGCTATGCTANCCAAGTTAGACTCCTGATTAAATTCGGTTTTGATTTTGAGATTATGTTCTGAATTGGATTAAACTTAATGTAATTTCTTCTTCTTTAAATTTCTACCTTGCTTTAATCTTTGTATGAATTCATGGAGATATTTGTAATTTATATGGATATTGAAGTAAAACATAGAAGTTAGATTGATCAATCTTTAATCTGTGGTTAGAATTCAGAGAAGCTATGCTATGCTAATTGATGTTCAGTTTTTAGATTAATCATTAATTGCTTAGTCTTTGTGATTACAAGATTAGTGATTATATGTGATTAATCGAATCCTGAGTGATAACTTAGTAGGAACAATTGATCATAATTAGAAATTTTAGTTGTGATTAAACTCAATTAGTAGTGCTGCATTAAGACTTAATTACTCATGTTAATTTAGGATGAATCAAACCGATTTTTAATGAATGTCTAGCTAGGTTACGCCTTTAATCAACTATATTAATCTTTGTTTAATTCTGTAATTTACAATTATAATCTTGTTTCAAAAATCTCCTGTTTTTAACTTGAAATTATTGATTACACATTGCATTTCTTGTGAGACAAACACGTATTATGCCCTCTATTGCATTCTAATTAGGGGATTCAGTTCAATTTAATTGGTTAAGCGACAACACCAATCACACAACCTTACCCCTAAATGACGTTTGTACAGCTTCTGTGTCGGTATGTTTTAGTATATCTCTCAGTGTTTTATCTAATGCCTCAAAATAATATTTATGTGTCATAAGGGCCTCATCCCAAATAATTAACTTTGTAGCAGCTAGTAGTTCTGCGAGAGGTGTGCCTGGTTTTATGTTACAGAATATATCCTCATTAACATTCAAAGGGATGAAAAATTTGGAATGTGATGTTCTGCCTCCTAGTAGAAGAAGGGATGCAATACCACTCGAAGCTACTATCAACACTATGTTGCCTTTGGAACGTAAAGCAACAGACACTGCTGTATAGACAATTATTTTTCTAGTACCACTATAACCATATAGAAAGAATTAACCATCATTGCTAGAGCATACCGCGGTCATGATTTTCTCATACATAATTTTCTGCTCATCTGTAAGTATTGCGAATAATTGTGTATGCTCTTATGCTAGCTGATCTCTGTCATAGGCGGTCTCATCATAAATTAGTCTGTTTTGTGCAGATAAAGTACCTTATTCTGTTGCCAATGGCATGAGTGGGTAATCACGTAGGCTCTTGCCGTAATTCTGTAACAATTTTTGTATCTCTGCTAGTGATTGGTCTTTAAGCTCATTGTCACTCATTGTCAGTCTTGTAACAAAATCAAATAGTAATGCAGTCATTATACATATATGGTTAATCATATAATATTGTATTTTAGGAGAAAAAACATTCATTGCTACCTCATAAACTATGTTCTATAATTAGCATTGTGATATGCAAATTAATTATATTATTAAATGTGTCAAACATATCTATTTAGTAACATTATAAGTTTTACCAAGATTATTGAATATTCTTCGCTGTCTATGAACGATATCATCAGACATCAAATTCCACGTCTCTTCCTAGATCAAATCTGGTCTATTTATACTATTTGACATTAGGAGTGTGACGAATAGGCCCCTCAAATAATGGTTGAAACCCCATGCGCTTGCTTCTTTTATACCTTCGATGAATTCATTGTTATCATCAAGTAGACCAATTGCATAGCATGCTTCTTTAAATGTTAAGTAGACAACCCCATGAATTGTCTTGATTTCTTCATAGCTTGTACATCCTCTTTGTTGATTCAATAGGAGCCTCATGTAATATAACTCACCAGATCCAAGTGGAACATAATATAGTCGCCAAATAGAAAATCTTTTCTTTCTTGGCAACCACTCTTTAGTCTGCTGTTTCTAGACAAAATAATTTGAAAACTCAACATACGTCAGATGTTTGACATGTGGATATTTCTTATTTGCCTCAAACTAAGCCATAAATTTAGTCATCTTCACACCTATTCTATTCACTACATCATCAAGGTTATCACCCTCTTGAAAGATGACAAACTGCTCATCTGGTAGATGAAGTGATAGTCTTTCCACTAGTGGATCTCGGTAGTGAATGTCAAATGCAAATATCCTCTAGACTGCCTCACATGCAGAAATGAACCTGCAATCGTAATACATCTTGATCTCATTTACCATCTTGTTCTACTATTGTTTTTATTTGATTCGTAAAAAGCAGCTGTGATGCGACCATACCTTTTATTTATGTATTTGAATAAATATTTAATTGCTCTTGACTGATTACACTACTCAACATTGATGTGCGCTTCATACTTCATAAGCAGATCTCAGTTATATAGAACGACAAACCTATTGCAGTAATGTTCATGTTAAAAATTTAAAAAAAATCTGGTTTATAATTTCCTTTAATTAATTAATTAAGTAACATGACATGTAATTGTAGAATTATATTTACTTTTGCCTGTTATCAAGTAGTATTTCATTCTTGTCAACAGACCTGTTATCGTCTCTCCTCCTGTAGCAAATGTATCCATCATCATCAATCATCGTTCTCTCTATAAATTTCTCTGGAAAGTGTCGGGTACATATTTCATCTCTCATACACGGTGATTTAGTATTCGCAGCACCACATGAACCATGCATCATACAATTCCCAACAATTTCATACAATCTTGGATTTTCTTTCTTATTACGTATCTCAGCAGATATTATTTTATCAATGTCATTTGTGGTGAAGTGTTTATGCCTAGAATGCAAGAATAATAGTAGGTGTGCATGAAGTAACCCATGTTTTTGAAACTCGATCGTATATACCACTGAAAATAATCTATTGTTAGAACATGGTCATTGATTTTTCACAGAGTATATAATGTACGAAGATGAAGATATGTACTTGATTGTACCTTTCTGAAATGATGTTCTTGTTTTCAATCTCTGATAAGCTCGTCCAATTTTATTTTAAACACTCTAGATAAAATAACGGGCCTATCTTCAGTACCGAGCCTTCTATCTTTAATATAATGTTGTATCTCGGGCCATCGTGGATATCTAGATAAACAAATCTGGATATTCAGCCCGAAGACATATGGACATGTAATCTTGGTAATTTTGGAACATATATCTCAATCCACCAATGAAAGAAGGCGGCAAGACTATACGTTTCCCAACAAATGATCTAACAATATCTCTGCTTAATGCACACTCAGTGAGACCCTTATATAATTCTGCTCTTAGTAAGTTCTGATTCATCCTGATATATCTCAATCTGGATGAATCAATTATTATAAATGCATCGACCAATAATTGCTGAAATAATTTTTTTGATAAAAATAAAGTGGGAGCTTTACCATTCCTATCCATCAGCCTAAATGCAAAGAATTTTCTCATTGACACTCTTATCCTCTTGGTAGTTTCAGTTATGGTTGATCCTCTAAAGAATACGTCATCTCTATGTCTGTCTTCGACATATGGAAATAGAAGGGGATATTGTAATGCAAGATATGCAAGATGGATTTCGCATATCCTTTGTAGATCTTCTACCTTAGATTCTATTATAATGTCTCTTCCATTCTTAAGACTATCAACATCTCAAACTATTAGGACCGCAATTTTATTCACAGTAGGCTTGTTGTAAGTCTTACCATCAGCTCAACGTTTCGCAATCAGCCGCATCTTTACATTGGTGAATGAGTTGCTTTGATAACGATATCTCGCATTCCTAAATGTTTTTGCCAAGACATTGTGCTCGTTGAGTATCTTTCTTAGATCTTCAACAATGGTAAGATCTAGTCTATAGATGACTGTTTCAGAACGACTGCATTAGAACATACACATGGTTTAATTAGATGTAATATTAGATACAGTGAATAAAATGAAGTTGTATGAAATTAATGCATTCACATTATAGATGTATTATGAGAGATAGATATAAAAAAAAAAAAAACAAATTTAGGTTAATAAGTAGATATAAAGGTGTATAAATTAAATTCGTCTTACTTGTATGCCCGTATACAATTAGACACCTCATTGTCTATATCATAAATATACAGTTGTGCGAACTTAGGGTCTGATCCCTCATTGCGTAGCAAGTTGCCTAATGAGTGATAATTCTGACCGCTCATTCGGAACATCTTGATTCCTCGTTCCATATTTAATAAATTATCTACTCTACCACCAAGTGAT
This sequence comes from Cercis canadensis, assembly GCA_003255065.1. NCBI lineage: Eukaryota > Viridiplantae > Streptophyta > Magnoliopsida > Fabales > Fabaceae > Cercis > Cercis canadensis. Next base: position 188,837 of record QAOA01005000.1, read on the forward strand.
GTGAAATAAAACATCATATTGTATGTTCAGATTTTTTGAATGAAGTTGTTTGTCCTCTCATCAGTACCATCCAACAATGCCATTAATGTACTGGGTGGATATTCTAATAATGGTAATTGAATCTTTCTCTGATAACAACACATCCCGAACTTAGGTTTCTTTGGTCTCTTACTCTTTTTTACTCTTTCATTGTACCAGTGTAAGACACCATAGAACTCACATTCCCATGTGGGATCCCCAATATTATAGCAAATTCTAATCTGTGTATCAGGTCATTTAGAATTATATATATAATCAATATTTATGTAGAGTATATCAAAATGATATGTTGAACAATATAAATCTTTGGTATCAAACCTGAACTTGTAGTCTCATTGGAACAATTATTATTTGCATATATTTGATTAATTTGTATGTCATCTATTCTTTCATCTATTGGATTTGATATAAATTAAGTTATATCTCACACAGGATAGAAACTAAAATATAGATATGCAGATAAATATACATGCATGTTTACCTTCTGTATTAAGATGATTATTAGACTCATCCTGCTGGAACACATTGATATCATTTCCTAAGCACAAATGAAAGTATAAAGTATATTAAAATTTTCCTACGATGACTTATGAATGAGTTCACAAATAATAAAATATGATATGTATATGTTTGTGTTAACTCATACGATGGGTCAATGGTCTCCATTCAGTTATCAACTTCTATCAAATGCTCAACATTAGCAGTCTCATGAGAATCTATATTATTTGAATGTAATGATTGCATGATCCTACTTCCTTGATGATTCGACAGTGTATTCTCTATATCGTTAAGACCCATAAAATAAACAAAGCTTAATTACAATTTTGGTCCCCTTATTTTAACCACTTGAACGTTTTGGTCCCCCTTCTTTAAAAATGAGCTATTGAGTCCCTTTATATTCATAAAATGTATAAGTTTAGTCCATTTATCTTTAAGTCAAAATTCTTAGGTTTATTTCAAGGTGTAAAGTTATCTGATTTATAATCCCACCGTTCAGATTGAAGAGCTACGTCTTGTGAATCTACAAATTAAATTTCAGCTCGATCTAACGGTTAAAATGTCTAAATTTTGCGGTTAGATGAAAAATTTTGATTTTGGTATTTTGGGCTGAGTCTCACCGTTAGATTGAGCTAAAATTTAGTGAGGAGGTTCATAAGATGTGGCCCTTCAATCTGAATGGTGAGATTATGAATCAAAGAATTTTACACCTTGAAATAAACCTAGGAATTTTGACTTAAAGATAAATGGACTAAAATTGTACATTTTATGAATATAGAGAGACTCAATAGTTCATTTTTAAAGAAGGGGGATCAAAACGTTCAAGTGGTTAAAATAGGGGGACCAAAATTGCAATTAAGCCAATAAACAATATAGTTAATAAAAAAATATATATATATAAAATGTACACATTCTTACTAATACATACACTTGTCTTTGTGGTGATATCTATTACGTTTTTGCTTGATAATATCAATCATTGAATCACACAACATTAGCAGTCTCATGAGAATCTATATTATTTGAATGTAATGATTACATGATCCTACTTCCTTGATGATTCGATCGTGTATTCTCTGTATCGTTAAGACCCATAAAATAAACAATATAGTTAATAAAAAAAAGAATATATAAAATATACACATTCTTACTAATACATACACTTGTCTTTGTGGTGATATCTATTACGTTTTTACTTGATAATATCAATCATTGAAGCACGTGATTCTTTTGAAACTTTTGGTGTAGGTATACCTGTGTAATTTTGAGTACATGGGAGAAAGTATAATTTTTCTTGTTAAATATAACGGTATTAAATGTATTCAAAATATATAACAATAAAAAAGGATTATGAGTACCTGTCTGGATGTAACTGATTGTTGCATCTGTGTTTGACATTTGGACATCATTACATCTCATGTTCCCCACATTAGTAGTATCATCAAAATCAAGTCTATTAGTTTGCAGTGATTGTAGAATCATGCGTCCTTTACTCATGTATCAGCCACTATAAGTTTGACCAAATTTGCTTGTTGATTTACTATTTCTTGTTCAATGGAGATACATATAATTAAATAAATTATCATACAAATAACAATAAAAATATACAATTTTTATTTGTACATAATATTGCCTGTCTTTTGACTCCTTTGATAGTTTTCTCTCAAAATAGACATTCCGAATGATAATGCTTGATTGCCATAACGATTCCTTGACGATGCTGAGGGAGTGTTTTCTGGCAGTTACATAAAGTATTTGTGCATTGCATAATTTTAATCTAAATCATGGGGATCATAAAAAAA
>QAOA01005000.1:191516-260502 GCA_003255065.1 Cercis canadensis
TTTTTTTTTTTTTTCAAATAGCTTTTCAATTTAATTTATTTTATGCCTTGCTTTACATGTGTAGGAAGAGGGAGGACATTGGTTAGCTAATGTCTCCTTTGGTAGCATCTACTGTTTTTTCACAACAAAATAAAAAGAAGTTTTGGCTCTTAAGCAGTTGGCCTTGAGTAGCCTAATGCCTTGCTGAGCATGTAAACGATGGATTTTGAACATATGAACTTGTGAATTTATTGAATTTGCTAAATTTAGCTACTAAGTTTAGTGTTGGACGTTATATTAAAGCCTAAACTTGATACTCAAAAGACGCCCTGCTAAGTTAAGGTGTAGTGGAGGTTTAGCCAAGTTTAGGTCCAAATTTGCAGCAGTTTAATTTTCAGATGATAAGAGATAGCTAGTTTGAATATTAAATATCTAAATTATCTTAGTAACAATGATGCTTAAAAAAATTACTAATTGAAGTGCTATGCTATTAATGATGTGGCTTTCATTTTCTAGAGATATGGGAATTTATTTAGCAACTTACAAGTGAGTTCATACTGTTAAAAAATACTATTCCCTTATTTTTCTGCTATTTTACTTTTGGTCCTTAAACTCATAGCTCTTGAACCCGATACTAGTATCTAGTTACATGTTGTCAATCACCTTTATATGTTAATCATGGTTTTTCATGATCATTGCATAAAATTTTCAGTGGTCCTATTATTTATGATCTTTTTTCTGCAATGTCTTATGTATTTTATTTCCTTTTGATCTCATAGTAGTTTAAATTAATTTCCTGTATTTTTCTCTTATATTTAGTCTTTGTTTTTGTGCCAGTTATTGATTTGGCTTGGCAAATCATTGAACAATTACAAAATACAAGGAAGATGAAGATTATCTCAGTTTTAGTTTTGTATTTACAAGTACTAAATGCTTTTATCATGATGTTGATGTCAGTTTGCACTATGATCATAGATGATTGTCTTAGAAATCATAAGAGTAAGACTTGGGATGAAAAGTCATCGAGGTTGAGTAGTAAACAGTAAGTACAGCCGAATAGCTTTGCTTCAAAACTCTCTAAAAAATGGAGCAGGAGTTTATTGCATTCAAAACTGTTTTTCATTACAAGCCCACACAATGATATAAGTGACTTCATCTACAGATTTTAGAATGAAAAGATTAATATTATTACTTTTGTTTCATATAGCCATTCCAGGTTCAGATAACCCAGCTTGCTGTAAAAATCTTAAATGTTCAAATGCAATAAACTTGAAGGGTGATTATTAAGTGGTAAATATTTTTATGATTTCACAAACTGTTACAAACTTGATCGGTTGCCATGAAAGCCCTTTTATAATTACAGAGCATGCTAAATTGATGAACACAGCTTTGTGCCAAGGATACCTATTACCAAAACTCACTCCAATTTCTTCTTTCAGCCACAAGAAAATATTACAAAAAAGGGAAACCGAAAACTAAAGAAAAATTAGTAAAATAATTAAATTAGACGTGACATTTACTGGGCAGAAGTACTTGGCTCCGTTAACCAATTCCACACTCTCACTTGACCTGTTCCATCACCAGTGAAGAATATGCCACCAGGACCTATCACCTGTTCCATCACCAGTGAAGAATATGCCACCAGGATCTATCTGGATTGCTCGAACCTCCTGTTTGGTGAAAATCTTACCCCTTTCTGAGAACCTGAACAAGAAATGGAACAAACGAAGAAGTTGAATTAAGAAAATTTTACCCATGTGCATGATGAGTGGCGTGTGCATAAGAGGTTGTCTGTTGGAAAGACGAGAGAACAAATGACAGCATAAATGCATGGAAAGACAAATACTTACGATGGCAAATCATAAAGGCGCACAGTATTATCATTGCAAGAGCACAATAGAATAGGCTTGCCTTGAGAATCACTAAACCCACAGAGGGTAATTACACCCTGCATGCAGATCATAATGTCATTATCATCATCATAATCAACAACGGCATCATCACAAAATTATCCATGAAATTTGAAAACTACAGTAATACAGTTTAAGAAACTTGCAGAAGATTTAGCATGAAATTTGAAAACTACAGTACCTCATTACGTAATCTTTGAAGTTCTCTGGTGGACAAAGTGCAGAAAGACGAGTCCAAGCTATTTGTGTAACTTGACACCTTACTGTCAATTGAAATAAACTCTAGATAGATGCTCGCAACCCCATCTGCTAAAGCTAGCACAAAATCTTCCAATGTGGAAATCCCATGCAAATCAAATAAACAGGAGTCATAGCAACAATCCTCCCTGATAACACACGGATAATGAATTTCTAGAAAGGAAGAGTAAAATTAGTAAATTATTCAAATGTACCAGTTGATGTGTCAAGTGATACATTTACTTTCTAGAAATACATTGTCAGCCTTACTTTTTCCAAGGAAAAACTCCTTTTCCAGCCAAGTGAAACAGATAGAATGACAGGACCTTTGAATAACTTGAGAAAATGTTTTGAACCAATCATCCATAACAACAGGATGAAGTAATTTTAGCATTAAGTAAGGTTAAATTTATATGTGCTGTTGTTTAGCATTATATGAGAACCATAACAACAGATAAAATTTAGCATTAAGTAAGGTTAAATTTATATGAGAATAAAGCTCTTTCTACCATACCAACACCACAAGATTCTTCAAACTTTTTCAAATAAAGATTCTCCAAACCCGTATCAGCAAGAAAGGATAATGCTGCATCTAACTGTGCTGTTGTTTTTATCTGCAATAAGAATCATAGTGAGACTAGTTCCAATATAAAGAATTATCCAAGCAGATTCATTTGTAGCAAATCTCATGATTAAGACTTTGTCAAATAATTAGTGAAAATAAAGAGCCAATGCCATGATGTATGGCAAGCTTAGAAAAAATCAGATGGCAACCATCTATGCTCCATAACTTTGAGGAAACAATGTATTGCAGCAATGTTAGTAGGGCATTTGACGGGTACTTTGCAGCAACCTGCCAAATAATGGCAAGGACCATGTTAAGAAATAAAATAAATTTGTAGAATTTTTCTTCAGGATTATCAAGTTAATATGAAATAAGATGCTAAAGCAAACTCATAAAAACTAAATCACTCAACTAAACTTGCTGCATGCAGAAAGCAAATATAGCTAATTTCTTTTTTTCGATCCAATGAACTATCAACTAGGAAAGCATGTCATAGAATTATCTGCATGCAAGGTATTTTACCGTATACAAGAGATTTCCTACACTCCGATCGCACCCATCAGCAACACCAGCCTGAAAAGCACAAAAGGCCCACAAAAGATAAGCACAGAACATAAATGGAAACATCACTTCCGAATTCATCCCTTACGGTCGAATTTTCTGGACCAATCAAACAGGTTGATGAATACCTCATCAATGACAGCCGTAAGATTGGCAGTGACTTTTGTTGTTAGCAATGGAGCTTTTAGCGGTCCGTTCATCCAAATCGAAAGCGCTCCACACACTTCTCCTTATCGGCACCCTCCTCTTTGCCCAGCATTTTCAGACAGACCTATAATGAGTTCAGATTAAGAATTGGGAAAATACCCAAAATTTCATGTTGAAGGAAAGTGAATCCCAGTAGCAAATTTCCTTCCTTTATGACCAACAAGGAACAAGAGCTGGTCTATTGCTAATTCTAAAAGAGATAACCAAAGATGAGTTTGAGGGAGGATCTCACCTCTGGTTCCAATCAACGATGAAGAGAACAACAGCGAAGAGAAGAAGCTTCGGCGAGGTAAGGGATGGTTTTAGGGGATTCCTGTCCAATAAAGAAATCAAAGACCAGGAAAAGAGAAATACCGATTCAAAGCGAGATTTTTCAGTAGAAATCGATTAGGGTTTCTTTCCTTCTTCCCTCATACTCTCAAGCCTACAAAGTACAAATTGTCATGGAGAGTGTCTGGGCAGAGCAGCGAAGACCGGAAGCGTAGGGTAATTTTGGAAAAATTGATAACATTCCTGGGTATATTCAACTTGAACCAAACATGGGAATAAAATTTTGTTGGGAATGCACCATAATATTCCCAGGAAAGTAAGTGATAACCAAACATGGGAATATGAACTTTCCTATTAATCTCATTCCTGGGAATTCTATTCCCAGGAAAGGAAGGATTCCCAGGCAAGTGTATAACTGATACCAAACGCCACCTTAATCAAACCGATCTTCAAACCAAGTACCGGTCTGACTGGTTGAACCAACATGTCTGGTCTGATTTTTAAAACATTGATTACAATTTACAAGGGAATAATATGTAAACTGGTGAAACAAACCAAAATACAAAAGCATCATAAACAACAGAATAACCAATGTGCTAGGAAATTAAATGTGATAGACCTAATTGGAACTAAAGTGAGATGAGGACAAAAATAGGACACAATTTTTAGGTAACTGTGTAGAAGAATTTTACTATAATGAGGAGATTATACTCAACTCTCACTTGGATAAGAACTCACTTAGATTGTGTTTGGATGAGATATTTGACAAATTATTGTGTATTTCAAATACATGTAATTGAAATGCAGCATTTCAAATACATGTATTTATAAAATATCTTGTTTGGATACACTCTATTATAAAATATGATCTATTAGGACTCGCACAAAGGAACTTGACCAATTCATTCTCCTCCATACTCGACCATTCCAGCACAGAGGAACTTGCACCAAAAGACCTCGCCGACGACGACAGTGACACAAACTATGAGAAAAGCTCTTACCCATTTTCCCCCATTCATAAGACCTACTGATCCCCAAATTCCAATTTTGTTGCGTCCACAAATTCATGATGTTTTTGTCCCCTAATTCCTTATCTCGTTCTTTATCTTCTTCTTTGAACTTGAACATAAAAATCGCATGCTCGTCACTATTTTCTTTCTCAAATAGCCAATTGTAGACATCCCAAAAGATCTGAACGGGTACCCCATCCATTTCCACTCTCTCGTTACCTCTAAATTTCCATTTCAATTGCTTAATCTGCAGTACCTTTTTGCCGTCTACATTGAAAATGAGCCTGGAATTGTCCCGATAACCACAATCAATTTGTATGTCTCTTATTTTGCCTCTGAATTTAGCTTTTGTAGTGTAGATTTTGTTGGCTACGACATGCTTCCTTTTCAGAACATGAAATTGGGTATTCTTGAGTTCTTGGGCTTTGGATTTCATGAACGCATCCTTTCTTGAATCGCCAACTAGAAGGGTCATTTTCTTGTCCACAACGACAGCAACATAGAAGCTGGAATAGGGTTTAGGTCCGGACCCAAATTTGGCCTTAGAAAAGATTCTAGAAGATATGGGTATTCGGGGAACGCTTCTTGACTCCATTGTTTTTCTAGAAAAGGAAGAACTTGATGTGGAGGTGAAAAGAAGAGGAAGTAAGAGAAGGAAGGGGAGGTGAATCAAATGGTGGTGATTGACTCCATGGTTTTTCCAGAAAAGGAAGAACTTGATGTGGAGGTGAAAAGAAGAGGAAGTAAGAGAAGGAAGGGAAGGTGAATCAAATGGTGGTGATGGAGGTGGACATGGAGGGAGTGACCAAGAGCAAGGAGTTTCAGAGGCTCAAGGGAAGGGGAGGGGTATCAGGGACTCATGGAGAAAAAAAGGAATTTGAAATACACTCTATTTTGAGTGAATTTGAAATACATTATATTGAGATTTTGAAAATCACTATAAAAATACACTGAAATTTTAAAAATATCTTAAAAAATTACACAAACAAAGTAATTCAAAATTTGTATTTCAAATACACTCTATAAATACCTCATCCAAACACACCCTTAAGGTTCTTCATTCTCTCAATACAAGGATTTTCTACAAGAACTTACTAAGCTATTCTCTCTTTTAGGTTGAGGATAATATGAAACATGAAAGTATAACTACTTAATTATAAACTTAGTTTGCCATCTCCAATTGCTTCACTAAGGCCGGTTTCCATTCATATCTTAGCAATTAAGATTGTGGCACCTCCTTTGCAGCCACCTCTCTATTAACCAATAGAAAGACAAAGAAGATGCAACCATTGCTTGACAGCTCTTACCTTCTTTCTCTCATGTTAAGATTTCGGCCCCTTAACTATGAAGGAAACAACCACCTTTTTACAAGCCAATCAGCCACCTTAGCCATTATGAATAACACCTTTATCTTCTTTATTACTTTATTAAGGAATTATACTTTCTTTGCTATTAAGGAGTAGTAACATAGTAGCTGACAATCTCTCACTTGGAAAATTGATTTGGAATAATCAATTTTCTGCACCATTGATGAACACACTTTTTATACAGTAGTGAACCCTCATATTTAGCTTCTTAAACCTCTTTTGGGCCTATTTGATTGGGCTTGGGCCTCATTTCATGAGTTTGGATCCAATTGTGCCTAATTGCATTTTTCAGCAATATTGGGTATTTTATGCTGTCTCTGTGTTTCATGCATATCCTTAGTTCCGGATGTCTAAAAATTTCAAGTCCTACCTTGTAGGAAAGCTGAGAAAATTATATACAACTTTCATTCAGGGCTCCAAAGCCAATTCAGACGTCTAGAAGGTCATATGCAGCCTGGAAGCCAGAGTAGAGATGCTGTTGTAGGATCCTGACCCGCATGCAGTGTTTGGACCATAACTTTAGCTGTAGGTGTCGTATGGACTTGAAACTAGTCCCATTAGAAAGCTAAGACACATAGATTCAAATATTATAAAGACCAGTTTACCAAATTGTATAGTTTAGATGGTCTTAGTTCTTGTTGAAGTTGACTGATGGTTCCAAAGACTTGTTGGCACTTAAATGGGCCTAACTTCTTCATTACAAGTCCAATTGAGCCCAAACCAAAGCCCAATGAAAGCTAAGGCCCATGGAAATAAGTGTGACCAAAGGGAAATTTAGGTGTGCATGTATTTTTGGAGGCTTATATGCTCAGAATGAGGCAGCCAAAATTCAAAAGGATATTGTATTAGGATATTTTGTAGACAGCTTTTCTTGTTTTATTAGTCTCTAAGTTTTCGCTCTAGATATTTTGTAAACTTGGTTCCTCTTGTTCATGGAAGGCTGAATACTCAAATCAATATAGATTTTGGCTGTTCTGATTATTAATTCTGAGATTATGCTTTGATTGTTATTCATTTAGTGGTTAATCTACTTCTTTCTTTCCTCTGAAATATTCTGTTTGAATTGCTTAAATTCGGATTTGGATTTTCATGTGTTGATTGCTTAATTGCATGTGATAAAAGAGGAAAGTTAATCAATGTTNAGGGTTGAATACTCAAATCAATCCAGATTTTAGCTGTTCTGATTATTAATTCTGAGATTATGCTTTGATTGTTATTCATTTATTGGTTAATCTACTTCTTTCTTTCCTCTGAAATATTCTGTTTGAATTGCTTAAATTCGGATTTGGATTTTCATGTGTTGATTGCTTAATTGCATGTGATAAAAGAGGAAAGTTAATCAATGTTTCTAAGCTTTTGGACGGATTGTTTACCCTTAGCTGGATTCTGGACTTAGGTTAAACTGGATTTGAATGAATGCTTAATTCATTTAGTCTTAGTTGATCCAAATTCTGGTTGCTTAACCAGTGGATATCCATAGAGCACTGAGAGACTTCTTAATGTGTTCTAAGGCCAAGAACTAGGTTAATAATTAGATGGATTCTTTGAAATCAAGGAAAGATTAAAATCAGAATCAATTAGACTTGGATTGCTTGCTTTCCTTAAGGTTTACCACTTTTAATCATTGTCTGTTGATCACTTATACAAACAAAACCCACCTGTTTAATTAATTTCCTAATTGGATTCTCTAACTAGATTAATCATTTGGTTCAACTTGGTGTTGCCTTATGCTACAAGTAGCTTTGGTAAACCGACTATAAATTTTACTAATTTGAGGAGCCTCGGCAACTTATCAACCATCCTTTCTACACTTGCCATTTTTTTTTCCTTTGTTGCTTATATTTTTGCTAGGCCAATCGAGGATCTACACGACCCAAACTTGTCAATGTTGATCGGCTTCGTTAATATATCTGCTAGGTTGCCTTTGGTATGAATTTTCTTCATATCCACACTTCCATCTTCTATCACTTCTCTAACAAAGTGATATTGGACTCCTATGTGCTCTGTTCTGGAATGAAAGGCTAGATTCCTTACAATGTGCAAGGCACTATGACTGTCACAAAACATAACCACATGTTGTTGTATGTGCTCGAGCTCCTCCAATAACCTTTCAATCTATATTGCTTCCTTACAAGCATGTGTAAGTCATTTGCTTCCGTTGTAGACAATGCAACAAAACTTTGTAGTTTAGAAACCCAACTTACAGCTCCGCTTGCAAGTGTAAACACATGCCTAGTAGTGGATTTTCTTTTATCAAGGTCACTTGCAAAATCTAAATTAACATATCCTCTAACAGTGAATTCTTATCCTCCATAACATAATGCAACATTTGAGGTACCCTTTATGTATCTAAGGATCATCTTTACTGTGTTCCAATGCTCTTTACTCGGACTCACCATGAACTGACTAAATGCTCTCATTGCTTGTGCAATGTCTAGTCTCGTACAACTTATACCGAATATCAAGCTTCCTACCACTGATGCATATGGTACTCGAGATGTCTCCATCACTTCTGCTTCACTGCTAAGACATATACTTGAGAATAATTTATAATTAACAGGAAGTGGGATAAACATTGACTTATTATCTTGCATATTGAAGCTCTGCAAGATCTTCCTCAAATAGTTCATTTGAAAAAGCTAAATCTTCCTATTTTTTCTGTCTCAGTAAATTTGCATCCCTAGAATCTTGTTTGTTGGTCCCAAGTCCTTCATATCAAACTCCCTAGCTAATTGTCTTTTCAATTCCTAGATGCAATCTTTGTTGGGGTCTGCTACCAACATGTCATCCACGTATAACAACAATATGATGAAATTATTATTTCCAAACCTCTTGTAATAAGTGCAATGGTCTGCATTGAGTCTGTTGTACCCAAGACTAATGATGAATGAATCAAATCTCTTATACCAACACCTCGGTGCCTGTTTGAGACAAAGATTTGTTCAACCTTCAAACCAAGTTCTTTTTGTCTTTTTCTTCAAAGCCTTCTGATTAGAGCATATAAATTTTTTTTCTTCAATTTCTCCATGCAGAAATGCAGTTTTCATATCTAATTGCTCCAAGTGTAGATAGAATATAACATACATAGCCAGGACTACACAAATTGTTGTAAGTCAAACCACAGGTGAAAATATCTCATTGAAATCAATACCTTCTTTCTGAGCATACCCTTTTACCACATGGTCATTGCCATCACATTTGATTTTGTAGACCTATTTGTTACCAATAGAAGTCCTCCCTGGTGGTAGTGGTACAAGTTTACAAGTTGTACTTTTGTGTAGAGCTTCAATCTCCTCTTGCATTGTTGTCATCCACAAAGACACATATGGGCTATTTATAGCTTCATTCATGGAAAGTTGAAGGCTCTTATTCCTTTGTTAGAAGACAATATGCAACATTGCTCTCTGTCAAGTACTTTGAGTGCCAACCTGGAGGTCTTCTCACTGGAGTTGAGATATGAGCTTTAGGAACTTCATGTGCCTCAGACTCGATTCGTTCCTATTCATCGTGCTGTAATGCTTCTTTAGAAGAATCTGAATCACTTCCTGCTATATTTTTCACCACAATAGTTGTAGTCCCTGAATTCTTCTTTGAAGTGCCATTATTCTCATCACTTTGTAACTCATTTTTTGCAATAGTTACTTCAGTACTGATGATTAACTTATGGGTAGTGGGGTGCCATAGTTGATACCCTTTTACTCCATTAGCATACCCTAAGAATATACATTTTCTAGATTTTGGATCCAATTTTGTTCTTTCTTGGGTATTGTACATAACATAGGCAGGACATCCAGAAATGTGAAGAGAAGAGTAATCAATTGGTTTACCAATCCACATTTCCATCAATGTCTTTAATTAAATCGCCGTTGATGGAGACCGATTAATCACATAGCAAGCGGTTTTGACTACTTCAGCCCAGAAAGAATTGGGTAGTCCTAAAGTCCTCAACATAGCCCTTATCCTTTTTGCCTAAGTTCTATTCATTCACTCCGCTTCCCCATTTTGTTGAGGCGTGTAAGTGATTGTCTGTTGCCTTTTAATTCCTTATTTCTCACGAAGAGCAAGAAATTCACTATCTTCATATTCTCTCCCATTAACTGTCCTCAGACACTTGATCCTTTTGCTTGATTCAAACTCAACCCACGCTTTGAAACTTTTGAAAGGAGGAATAAAATTTGATTTCTTTTTTATTGGAAACACCCAACATCTCCTAGAGTAATCATCAATGAATGATACAAAGTATCTTGCTTCTCCTTGGGATATAACTGGTGATTCCCAAACATCATACCAAACCAAGTCTGAGATGTATTCGCTCCTAGTAGTAGATCTCCCAAACTTTAATTTATGTTGCTTACTGATAACATAATGCTCACAAAAAGGTAGATTTACCATTTTGAGCCCATGAAGCAATTTCTTATCAACAAGTATCTTTAAGCCATGCTTTGATATGTGCTGTAATTTTCTGTGCCACATCATCGTTGATTCCTTGCCTGAACTAGTAGATGTAACATATGCATCTGCTTCCTGCAGTTTTTCTCCAAAAGCATGTACAAATTGGCTGAGACCTTTTTTGCTTTCATCACCACAAGTGCGCCTTTGACAATTTTTAATATTTCATTGTCACTTTGAATTTTGCATCAAAGACCATCTAATTGTCCTCAAGACAGTAGATTTTTCCACAAAAGTCTTTTACATGTCGTACCTCCTTAATAGTGTGAATCATACGTCAAATATTTTTATTTTAATGGTACAAATACCTGCAATCTCCAAAGCATGATTATCCCTTATGAACACAGATCCTCCTGAAATAGGTTTATAATGATGGAACCATTCTCTCCTAGAGGTCATGTGCTAGGTGGCTGCTGAATCAATAAGCCACACATCAGTATATCGCTTTCTATTATCAACAAGTATTGTTGCTTCACTGCATAGTATATCACCATCATCTAAGGTACTCACTACACACCCCTGAGAATTTGTTAACTCAGTGCTTTGTTGTCTCTACCCTTCTTGTTGAACTAACAATCCTTTTTGGCATGCACCTTTTTGCCATAGTTATAGCATTTAAGTTTCTTCTTACTCCTAGATTTTGATCTACAATGGTTTTGAATCCTACTAGAACCACATTTTGTTTATCTTCCTCTTGTCATGGACAAGGCCTCCACTTGTTGTAAATTTGTCAACTTGTTTTCTCTGTTTTTGCGCCTATTTCTTCTTCTAAGACAACATCCTTGAAGACTTAGTAGACTGCAATTGCATTATTGGTCAAGTTTATAACAAGTTGATCGTATGAGTTTGATAAACTTTGAAGTAGAATCTTCACATGTTCATTTTCATTTACTTTATGTTCCAACATTGTGAGTTGAGAAAATAAAGTATTTAGATTGTTGATGTGTTCTGACACCAAAGTAGATTCTAACATCTGAACAGTGTAGAGTCTACTTTTCAAGAAGATTTTGTTGTGTAGCAACTTGGCTTCGTATAATTTTGTGAGAGTATCTTATATCTCCTTTGCTATTTTCTTCTCTGCTACATTCGATAAAATTGAATTTGCCAATGCTAGGTGCAAGTTAGGAACTATGTTCCCGTCCATCTTAGACCATTTTTCATCGGTGATACCAGCTGGTCTTTCTCCAACTACCGTTGAGCAATTTTCCTTTCTTAAAATTGCTAGTATCCTCAACTTCCAAAGGGAGAAATTACTCTCGTTGAACTTTTCTATCTTGTACTTTGTTGCCATTGCTTCTAACACAAACTTTCCAGGTCCCACTATTTTACTTGAATAATTATTGTAAATAAACATCACTTGTAAACACAAACAATACTCAGACAACTAATAGCTTTGATACCACTGTTAGTGTTTGAATAGATGTGTCTTTATGGATGACAACAATGCAATAGGAGATTGAAGCTCTACACAAAAATGAGACTTGGAAACTTACACCATTACCACTAGGAAGGAATGCTATCGGCAACAAATGGGTCTACAAAATCAAACGTGATGGCAACAACCAGGTAGAGCGGCATTGTACAAAATTGGTGGTAAAAGGGTATGCTTAGAAAGAAGGTATTGATTTCAATGAGGTATTTTCACCGGTGGTTCGACTTACAACAGTTCATGTAGTGATGGCTATGTATGTTGTATTTGATCTACACTTGGAGCAGTTAGATGTAAAAACTGCATCTCTGCATGGAGAAATTGAAGAATAAATTTATATACTCCAACCAGAAGATTTTGAAGAAAAAAACAAAGAGAACTTGGTTTGTAGGTTGACCAAATCTCTATACGGTCTTAAACAGGCACCAAGGTGTTGGTATAGGAGATTTGATTCCTTCATCATTAGTCTTAGGTACAACAAACTCAATGCAGACCATTGTACTTATTACAAGAGGTTGGAAATGGTGATTTCATCATATTGTTGTTGTACGTGGCTAACATGTTGGTAGCAAGCCTCAACAAAAATCGCATCTAGGAATTGAAAAGACAGTTGGCTAGGGAGTTTGATACGAAGGACTTGGGACTAACAACAAGATTCTATGGATGTAAATTTACCAAAATAGAAAAAACAAGAAGATTTGGCTTTCCCAAAAAAACTATTTAAGGAAGATCTTGCGACTCTTCAATATGCAAGATAGTAAGTCAATTTCTACCCCATTTCCTGTTAATTATAAATTATCCTCAAGTATGTGTCATAGCAATGAAGCAGAGAAGATGGTGTTGTCTTGACTACTGTATGCATCAGCAGTGGGAAGTTTGATATTCGCTATGATTTGTACCAGACTAGACATTGCACAAGTAGTGAGAGTAGTTAATCTGTTCATGGCAAATCTAGGTAAAGAGCATTGGAATACAGTAAATAGGATCCTTAGAAACATAAAGGGTGTCGCAACATCTTTGGAGCGCGATGCGGAGAGGTGAAACACCTACGAGAAGAATAAAAGATAGAGTGTATGACATGCAAGAAAGAAAATGGAGTCGCCACCAATCGTTTTATTTCATTTTTAAACAAGTAGAATTGTGTGATTGGACACCTAAAAAAGAGAAAGAAAATGTCTGCGTTTTCAGAGTTCAAATTTGAGAGTTGATTACGTGTAGGGAAAGTACTAGCACCTTACAACACTTGTTCTTAGAATGGTTACCTATTTAATTACTTAATATATTTTTAATGAATTAAATCGGTCATAACATTATATTTTAAAATAAATTAACATTTCGTTAGGCCCCACTAGCACTTCTAGCAAAACCTAAATGATGCCTCAAAACTATTAGGTAGAGTTCGTGGTTGTCATTACAATCATCCCTTAATCTATTCCGTCATAAGCACTTTTTAGTGATCTCATTAACTAAGTGATATCTAGATACACAAAAGACAATTTATATGCATTTATGAAATAAGTTGGAGATTCGTGGCAAAAAAAAAATTATCGGAGATCTTTCTTTAAGTCCACCAGCACATATGGAAAGACTAAAGTGACACTCTTCATCTCTGAAATGTCAAAGAACCGTCGTCATCAAAATTATCCTTAACTATTCCCTCATCGGTACCTTTTGACCTACATTAGGATAATTGAAACCAAAATATTATACTTAGAAAAGATTTTTTTTTGGAAAACTTATGCATCAAAAAAGATTTTTATCAAGAATTAGCCTCAAGCCCCACCAGTACCTCTGGCAAAACTAGAGGATCCCTTTACCTTAGAAATATCAAAATATCGTCATCATTATGACTAAGTTTGATTATTCCCTCATCAGTAATCTTATTCTAGCATAAGTAAAGATAATGACAAAATGTAACGAAATGAATTACAATGTGACAAATAAATGCCAGAGCAACAATAATTAAAAAAATAAAAGTTATATTGGGAATTTCATTGGCCATAAGTACCTTTGGCATAATTATTCCCTAACTTAATTCGTTATCAGGCTCTTCTTCCATTGTTAAGTAGTATGCTAGGCAATCTTGCCTAGTCATCTTTATAAATGGTATCTCTTTATCATTATCAATCTTAAACATTGAGGATAGGGTTGCCAACGCATAGGCCAACTGATTATCTTCTCGAGGGATATGGAAAAATGTAATCTCCTCAAATTGTTCAGACAACTCCTTTATGTAGTCATGATACGGAATCAATTTTGAGTCTCGAGTCTCCCATTCCTCTTTCAATTGCTTGATCACCAAAGCTGAATCCCCATATACTTCTAAAATCTTTGCTTTTGACTCTATTGCTGCTTGTATTCCTATGGTGCATGCTTCGTACTCTGCTACATTATTTGTACAGTCAAAACATAGCCTAGCAGTAAATGGGATAAGCTTTTCTTCAGGAGACATTAGCACAACACCGATTCCGTGCCCTAATGCATTAGGCTCCTACAAACAACAAAGTCCACCTCTCACCCCTTGATGTTCCTTCATCTTTGAATAATGTCATTATATCTTCATCAGCAAAATCACATTGCATCGATCCATAGTGTTCTACAGGTTGATTAGCTAAGCAGTCGGCAAGTGCGCTTCCTTTTATCACTTTTTGGGTGACAGATGATGCCGTATTCAGATAAAAGAATTTGCTATCACGTGATTCTCCTTGTGAGAGCCTGTTTGTCAAATATTTATTTGATTGGGTCCATTTTAGAAACTAGTCAAGTTGTATAACACAACATATATTGTAGCAAATGATAAGCGGTCCAGGCCAAAGCACAACAAGTGCATTCTAACAATGAGTATCTGGCCTCATAATTTGTGAATTTCTTGCTTAAGTAGTAAATGACATGTTCCTTTCTCCCAAATTCATCATGTTGCCCCAGTAAACAACCCATTGATTCTTCAAGCACTGTTAGGTACATAATGCGAGTCCTTCCCGGTACTGGCGAGACTAGAACTGGTGGTTCTTGTAAGTATTGTTTAATTTTCTCAAATGTCCTTTGGCAATCTCCATTCCATTCAGAAGTTTGATTTTCCGCAGCAATTTGAACAGGGGTTCATATGTGGTAGTTAACTAAGATATAAATCTCACAATGTATTTTAATCTTCCTAAGAATCCTCAAACTTCTTTCTCCGTACGAGGCGTTGGCATTTCTAAGATTACTTGAACTTTATCAAGGTCTACTTTTATCCATTTTTGACTAACTACAAATCCTAAGAACTTTCCAGATCTTACACCAAATGTGCATTTGGCTGGATTCAAACGAAGTCGATACTTTCTCAATCGATCAAAGAGCTTTTATAAGTTAACAATGTGATCTTCTTCGATTTTGGATTTTGCAATCATGTCATTGACATACACCTCTATTTTTTTATGCATCATGTCATGAAACAAAGTCACCATAGCCTTTTGATACATTACCCTAGCATTTTTTAACCCAAACGACATTATCTTATAACAAAAGGTACCCTATAGAGTTGTGAAAGTTGTCTTTTCCATGTCTTCTGGAGCCATCTTTATTTGATTATAGCCCGAGAAACCATCCATGAAAGAGAAAATAAAATGCCCAACCATGTTATCCACAAGTGTATCAATATGTGGGAATGGAAAGTCATCTTTAGGGTTAACTCTGTTCAAATCCCGAAAATCAACATACATGCAAACTTTTTCATGTTTTTTCAAAATTGGAACGATGTTAGTGACCCATTCAGGATATCTTGTCACTGTGAGGAAACTAGCATCAAATTGCTTTGTAACTTCTTCTCTAATCTTTTGAGACATTTTGACTTTCATTCACCTCGGCTTTTGTTTGACAAGCACACATTCAGGTTTTAATGGCAGCTTATGGACAACAATATCTATATCAAGCCTAGGTATGTCTTAATAAGACCATGCAAACACATCAGTGTAATCATGAAAGAGTTTAATCATCTTTTTGCATTCACTCTCCCTTATTGAGGTGTCAATCTTAACTTCTCTTTTTTCATCTTCAGTCCTAAGATAAATCACTTCTATTGACTCTTCATGAGGTTCAATTTCTCCATCCTCTTGTTCTATTAATCTTAGAAGTTCAAAGGAAGGCTCACAATCTTCTTCTTTATTATTCTCAACACAATGGATGAGGTGTTCAAAATCATATGGTGGGACAATAACATTATTATCTTCAAGTTTATCACTTTTAGATCTGCAGGGGTCTGAAATAAATTGAGAATAAGGAATAAACAAAAATAAAAGACTAATTTAATGAAGAAGTGAGATCAGGAGATTAAAAAATAGATAGAATAAAGTATCATATTTTGATAATTGAAAAATGTATTTATTATATGAAGAAAAACACTGAAACAGAAAAATGAAACCCATTTTACAAATCTCATCTTAAGGCCATAGGCAGAGCAATAAGACTAGTATCATAAAATTACTCTGAGTGAAACTCTAAGACTTCAAGAAACTCAACAATCTCTCAATTGTTGAGTTGAGCATCATGTTCATTAGGAAATACAAAGTTAACTTCTTCATTGGTAGAGCAATCAATTGTTGAAACTTGATCTAGAAATGATATTTGTCTACTTCAAAAGCTCTGGTATAAGTCACATATGTCTAGTCCCTCAATTATTGTCTCTCTAGTCTCCAGTCGAGCGAACATTTTTTCTTTCTTTTCTTTTATGACTATCTTCCTATCAGCCGTAGTGGGTTCATATCCTAACCTAAAGTTTTCATGGTTTTCATAAAACTGTAGAGGCACTTTAATCCCTCAACCCTTCTTTCCTAATCCTTCTTTAGACACATATCCCTCTTTTAGCATGACCTTAGTCATCATCATAGAAGCATTTGATGGTTGAGGCTTTGGCATCTGAGGCCCTTCACAAGTGTAAGTGGCATTGGCAACTTCGAAGGTTTGGAATGTTGTTTCAAGAGCTTATTCAACAGCTTCAACGTAAGGAGTTGATGAGGGTTTTGATACAAGCAAGTCCTTTTATTTTCTACTATGAACTTCACTCTTTGGTGCAAGGTAGAAGGCATAACGCCCGCAAAATGAATCCAAGGTCGTTCCAGTAAACAACTATAAGCGGGAGCAATATCCATCACTTGGAATAATATGCTAAACACATTGGGGCCAATCTGAATCAGAATCTTAATTTCCCCAATGACCTCTCTTCTTGTCCCATTGAATGCTTTCACTATCATAGTGCTAGCCTTCATATATGACCCGTCAACAAGTAATTTAGATAATGTTAATTTTGGCATTACATTCAGAGATGAACAATTATTGACAAGTACCCTTGCTATTATATGGTCTTTGCATTTCACAAAAATATGGAGTGCCTTGTTATGCCCCATTCTTTCAGCAGGTATCTCATCATCAGTGTAGGTGATATAATTGTCAACAATAATATTGCCAACAATGCCACCTAGTTTGTCAACTGTGATGTCATGAGAAACATGAGCCTAGTTCAATACCTTCATTAATACCTATTGATGAAGTTCAAAGTTTAGAAATAGGGAAAACAATGATATTCAAGCAAGAGTTCGATTCAATTGTTCAATCACTTTAAATTCACCCTGCTAAATAATTTTCAGAAATTTATAGGCCTCTGCTTTAGATATATTTTTCTTTTGCTATTCACTTTTTACCCCTATGTGTCCTTCCATTTTTCCTTCATGTTGCTTATCTCCTTTTGCCAAATCTTCTACTTTCTTTTTTCCCTTTACATTGTTTTTCTATCTCTTCTAATCTTCGTTCTTCTAACTTTTTAGGGGTGTAACAACGACCGCTTCGAGTCATCCTAATAACTTCGGATATGTTTGTGATGGCCGAATATAGCTTAAAGCTAGATGAAGCTTCAAATTGGTCCACAGAGCAATTGCCTTCAAGAATTTGAGAGTCATACTTCCATGGTACGACTTTAGTGTCCTTGTAAGGGAAAGGTCTTGACACTTGAATTGGAGAGGCTTTGGCTTGTAAGAATGTTCTGGAGTAGCTTTTGGGCCAATATTCTTAGTGTAATGAAGCACTAATGGCTTTGGGGTAGTGATAGATAACACATCAATTGGTAGGGTATATACAGAGGCTTGAGTACCTATGAATACCTTATCTTCTAGGCTTGGCGAAAGTATCAGTTTCTTGATCATATCTGCCCAATGATCCTCAGGTTCACAATTTATTTGGACTACTTGCTTGTCCATTAATTTTTGAAGGGTATCTTTAAAATCAACACAATTTTAATAAAATGCCTAATTGCTTTTCCATGGAATTTACACATGTTCCCTCTATTATATCCTCTGCAATGCCAATATGATTGGGTTTGCAGCAAGTCAGCCTTTGATAATGTCTCAAAAATAGCATCCATTGATATTTGAATCTCATTTACTTTCTTTTTGATGCGATGTTTTGTAACTTCTTTGATAGCATTTACCCTTGGGTTTTCATGATTAGGCTAAGAATTTTGATGTATATTAGGCTATTTAGCATTTATCAAAGATTGAACTTTATTTTTCAAAGCTATGCATTTTTCTGTAGAATGACCAATAGCTCCTCCATAGTAATCACATTGTTCATTTGGATCATATCCTTTTGGGTATGAGGGCCCTTGTAGAGTCCATAAGCATTGAGTTACTAGGTTATTTTGGATGAGGTGAGGTAACAATTTAGTATATGTCATAGGGATGGAGTCATATTGATTTGGCTTTCTTTCTTGGGCATTTTGAGTCATCTTTTAATTGGCATTTAGGTTTTGAGGTGAAATTTGGCTCATTGGTTGTGGCATCACTTGGGGTATTTGGTGTTGATAAGGAGGAGGTGCACGATAGGGTAATGGTGCTGGCTAAGGATGATGATGCGGGACTTGAGATGTGTTTGCTATATGGGGATAGTGTATGAATTGTGTTTGAAATTGTTGAGGAAGTGTGAGTGAGTAATTAGGTCTTCTATATGCAAGTCCCTTCCTACATCCTTCATCGTATGTTGTAGCATGCCCTTCACCTTCCTTCTTTTTTACCATTAGAGGTTTTTTCATATTGGTAGCTCATATAGAATTAGGGTTTTTAGTTATTTTGCCGCTTGTAACTCCATTTTCGATCCTCTCTCCAGTAGCAACAACATCAAATAAGTTGTTAGAAGCACTCCCTATCATTCGATCGAAGAAAGGAGACTGAAGAGTGTTAATGAACATAGCCATAATCTCTTTATCAAACAATAAGGGATCTACTTGAGCAGCAGTTTCTCGCCATCTCTAAGTGTATTCTTTGAACGTTTCAGCTGCCTCCTTTTTCATATTTTGCAGTTGCATTATATCCGAAACCATGTCAATATTATACTTATATTGTCTTAGAAAAACATCTTCCATGTCTTTCTAACATCGCACTCGAACTCGATCTAGATGTGTATACCATAATGAAGTTGCCCCAGTTAAACTGTCTTGGAAGAAGTGGATGAGCAACTTATCATCATGGGTACAATATGCCATTTTCTGACAGTACATGGCTAAATGGCTTTTTGGGCATGTGGTTCCATTGTACTTATTGAAATCAGACATTTTAAATTTAAGAGGGATGACAACATCTGGGACAAGGCAAAGTTTGGTTGCATCCACAACACCATAAGCGTTAGTCCCTTCTACGGCTCGCAATCACTCTTCCAGTACTTCAAGCTTTCCCTTAGATATTGATTCTACTTTCAGTTCATCTGGATTAGAGATATTAATCGGGTTCATTGGACCTTCACCAGGGGGTCTTGGTAAACAAGCTTGTGTTGTTGAATATAGGTACGAATACCCAATTGGTTGCATGTATATAGTGGTAGAGATAGGGGGAGGATTTGCTTGCATGGGTGGCACATCATGAGGGTTTAACATCTGTGACTGTGATGAATTCTGTCCTTGAACGGGATTAAATCCAAATGAAAAAGCATGAGGATTGATGATTTGTTGTTGCACAAGGTCATGAAAATGACTGAAACCCAGTGGGTAAGAAGGAGTATTTTGTTCTTGCTCTGGGTTATTTATTGAATGATTCTCTTCTGGTTGTTTTCTGCAATCGAAAGGTGTAAGAATGCTCAAGATTTGGGTTAATTTGTCCTTTAGCTCATTGATGTATTTATGCATTTCTTCTTAAACTTGAATTCGCTCTTGTTCATCCATGACCTTTGATTATGACTGAGTCCTATAATGAGGTCTTGGAAGGAAAAGTTATTTTTTGTGCTCAATGTTATTATACCTTTACCAATTAAATTTAAGTGATTAATGAATATAAAATATGCAAAGCAAAAGTTTTAATATGAGGCATTTATGCATCAAAAGCTAAATATGACTCAAATATGCAAGAAGCATTGCCAAAAAATCCATTCCATTCTAAATCATTTGAGTTACAAAACGTGTTACTCCTAGAGCCAGTATTCGTCTTTTATCTCTCGATAGAATTTACTGATGTATTCGAGTTCTTAATATCGAGTAGGAATCTTTATGCCTCACTTGGCGGCATTTGCGCTTCAATCTCATGTGCTTGGTTTGCCCTATCTTGAACCCTTTCAGTGATCACCCTAACTTCT
Organism: Cercis canadensis; assembly: GCA_003255065.1. Taxonomy (NCBI): domain Eukaryota; kingdom Viridiplantae; phylum Streptophyta; class Magnoliopsida; order Fabales; family Fabaceae; genus Cercis; species Cercis canadensis. Next base: position 212,087 of record QAOA01005000.1, read on the forward strand.
TGAAGGAGATCAGCAGCTTGTTGATCAACCAATCAATTTCTATCCTCCCAATGCAAACTTGTGTGATGCCAATGTTGTAGCTTTCCTTCTAAAACAACGTTTTCTTGCCTCAATAAATTAGAAGTTGCACGACTACTCTCCAATTACGAGCTTAGAGTTCGTATGTTGTTGAGTAAAGTTAAGATTTCTAAATTTATCCAATTGAGCATCTATCAACGCAACTCTTCTTTCTATGGCTATGTATTTCTCTTTTAGTCTTTCTATCTCAGTGTCCTTTTGCTTAGCATTCTTCTCTGATTCATGCACCGTTCTTTCAATCTTAGCCATTATATTATCCCACATTTTCCTCTCCACCGTTATCTTTCTCTTTTCTGATACAAGTAAGGCTTCCCTCTTTTGAAATTTTCGGCATGTCATTTCATATCTTGCTTCAACCTCAGCTTATAATCAACAAGCTCGTCAAACATATGCCTTGAAGGTTGAGGGCCTTGTACACTCGAAGCCACGAAGCCTTTTCCCTTATTTGCTTGCCAAAACGGATAACCCGAGGTAGTTAAATTGTTGCATGGACCATGATTCATGTGTCGCGCATCTTTCCATGCCTTAATTTTTGCCTTGACCTTTTGAATCGATCCCTCGTCTCCATAAGCCACATCAAGATTTGAAATCCCATGAGTCATTAGAATGAATTACACTGAGCCCAATTGTCTTCTAATCATAGCAGGTGCGTAACTAATTACTCCCCACAAACCAATAATTAAAACCCACAGCTTGTCTCCACATCTATAAATGGTTGAGACATGCGACATCCATAGGGCTCTCCAGACCACATTGCTCATATGATGGAAATATTGAATCCATCCGCTCCTTTTAGGTGTCACGAGTGGCCATTGGGCAATGCAATATTGTTTGAGGGAATTCTTATCCTTGCAGCAATAATTCATATATTCAATTTTAAGATATTCAATTACGAACTCTACCTAATATTCTTGAGGCATCCTTTAGATTTTACCAGAAATGCTGGTGAGGCCTAACGAAACGTTAATTTATTTTGAAATATAATGTTATGACTGATTTAATTTATTAAAAAGATAATAAGTGAGTAAATGGGTAACCATTCTAAGAATAGGTGTTGTAGGGTGCTAGTACCTTCCCTACACGTAATCAACCCCCGAATCTGAACTCTGAAAATGCAAACATTTTCTTTCACTTTTTGAGGTATCCAATGGAACCATTCCATTTGTTTAAAAATGGAATAAAATGATTGGTGGCCACTCCATTCTCTTTCTTGCATATCATACACCCTATCTTTTATTCTTCTCGTGGGGGTTTCGCCGCTCCGCATCTTACTCCAAAAGGGACGTTGCGATAGCTTGGCAACTCCACTGGGGACAATAGAAGGTTAAGCCATTGCTTTTAATCTCTTGTTGTCACATTTGAATTATGTTTGGTCCTCTTTATTTATTAACTATTTCTTGTTTCTATTTGTTTCATCTTTTTGTACAATAAGTGATTGTGCTTGTGAGTTATAAATGAGTTTGGTTTGTAAGTTCCCTCTCACACACTACATAAAACACTTTTACACACACAAGCCTTTTATGTGGGCTAATTACCTTGTAAGATTAGATAGAGGGCAAAGTAGTGATCCTTTGAGAGACATTTGGTCTCAATACAGGCACGCGAAGCACCCTTACTCAAATTGAACCATTTCCGCTTGAAGCCTATCATGTGCGAGGATTGGGGGCCTTACTAGCCAAAGTGTTGGCAATAGTATGGACAATTTGAGGACCTTTAAATATGAGTCATAGAACTTAAACTCCCCACGTACTTAAAAGATCCCTAAAGCCACCATGTTATAGAACCATTCCTTTAAGACAGGTTGCTTAGATAGGAATATTCCTTTGATACAACACATGAGGGAGCTCTTTCTACCTTCTACCTTTTAATTTATTACACATATTTATTTGACTGTTGCTTTATTATTATTCTATTTTCTTACATGTTCATCTCTAACTTTAATTATTTATTTTGTTATTTTGCATTTGCATTTGTGACTTAAATATGCACAACCATTGCCAAAAGCTTACATATCTAAATCAATTTAGAAATATGGAAAGTCGTGGAGTTTAGAGCCAGTATGAGGCTACTTATGAACCACAGAGTAAAGTGATACAAGATTCAGAAAAGACCCAAGCCGAAGAAGGGGATTGCCTCCAACAAGGAATTGAAAACCAATTGCCTCTAGTAGGAAAGGTTAACTTTGAGCAAAACAATTTGAAGCCTTGGGTGCATATATGGTTTGATATAAAGAGAAAAGAAGAATTTGAGGTGAAGTATGGGCACATAGCTTACTTATTGTTCGTTCTAGTTGATACCCCTCATGTTGAAGGTGATGAACACACTTTTTATACAATAGTTATTCCTCATACTTAGTCTTTTAAACCTCTTTTGGGCTGAATTGCATAGACTTAGACCTCATTTCATGACTTAGGATCCATTTATGCTTAATTGCAATTTCCAGCAATACTGGGCATTATATGCTGTCTCTGTGTTTCAGGCATATCTTGAGTTCTGGATGTCCAAAAATTCCGAGTCATACCTTGTTGGAAAGCTGAGAGAATTGTCTACAACTTTCTTTCAGGGCTCCAAAGCTAATTCGGACGTTCAGAAGGTCATATGCAGCCTGGAAGCCAGAGAAGACATGCTGTCGCAGGATCCTGACCTACATGCAGTATTTGGGTCATAACTTGAGTTGTAGATGTCATATTGACCTGAAACTGGTACCATTGGAAAGCTAACAGACAGAGCTTCAATTGATATGAAGACCGGTTCACCATATTTTATGTGGAAGATGGTCTTATTTGCTGTGCAAGTTAGCTGACGGTTCCAGACACCTTCTGCCACTTAAATGGGCCTAACTTCCTCATGACAAGTCCAAATGGGCCCAAACCAAAGCCCAATTGAAGCTAAGGCCCATGGGAACAAGTGTGCCCTAAGGGCAATTTAGGTGTGCATGTAAAATTGGAGGTCTATATCAGAAGAAGGAGGCAGCCGAAATTCATAACCACCTCATTAGATATTTTAGACAGATTTTTGTGCTTTCCTTAGTTCTTAAGTTTTCTTTAGATATTTTGTAAGAACTTCAGCTCCTCTTGTTCATGGAGGGCTAATCCAACATATCAATCCAGGTTTTGCTATTCTGATTATTGGTTTTGAGATTATGAGTTGTTGTTCTTCATTTTAGTTGTTAATCAAAGTTCTTTCAATCCTTTGAAATATTCTGTTTGAATTGCTTAATTCGAATTTGGATCTTCATGTGTGATTGCTTAATTGCATGTGATAAAAGAGGATTGTATGGTTGATTAATGTTTCTGAGCTTTTGGATGGATTAATCACCTTGGCTGGATCATGGACTTAGGTAAAACTAGACTTGAATGTTTGCTTAATTCATTTAGTCTTAGTTGAATCCGAATTCTGGTTGCTTAACCAGTGGAAATCCATAGAACATTGAGAGGCGTCTTGATATGTTTTAAAGGCCAAGAACATGGTTAATAATTGAATGGATCATTAGAAATCAAGGATGAACTTAAATCAGAATTAGTAAAGACTTGGATTGGTTGCTTTCTCTTAAACTTCACCACTGATAATTAATTTTCGTTAATCACATAAACCACCAAAACCCCCCTATTTACATGCTTCTTAATATGATTCACTAAATAGAACAATCCTTAGGTTCGACTTAGGGCTGTCCTATGCTGCAAAAAGCTAGGTAACCGACCTAAAACATTAAGTAATTTGAGGAGCCTCGGCAGCTCATCAGAAGGCCATGTTGAGTTTTTGGGACCCTGCCTATCGTACCTTCACACTTCAACAGTTTGATATAGTCCCAACTATTGAAGAATATGGAGAGTTGCTCAACATTGAGACTGAATCTCAAAGCAAAGTCTACTTTCATAATCTAAAAACGGCCCCCAAGAAGAAGCTTTCCAAGCTCACGGGGTATTTAAGCAAATGAGTTAGAAAGGCATATGAGAGAGAAAGGATGAAACTTACCTACTGATTATTTATTAAAGATGGTACAAGAACAAATTGACAATGATCGAGGGTTAGCTTTATTTGTACTTGCCATCTATGGATTAGTGATATTCCCGAGGGTGAAAGGACATATTGAAGGCCATGTAATTAAGCTGGTGGAACAACTTGATCAAAAAGCCAATCATGTCTCGTCGATCTTAGTCAAGACCATCAAATCCTTGAATTACTGTAGAACTAACAAAAGGGGTCGATTCTGCGGATGTGCCTAGTTGTTGACTGTATGGATGATTAGCCACCTTCCTCACCTCAGTTGCTTTAAATATCCCAAAATTGAATATATGAATTATTGCTGCAAGGATAAGAATCCCCTCAGACAATATTGCATTGCTCATTGGTAGGGGTGTTCACTAGGCGGTTCAAATCGCACAACCTGCCAACCCGACATGAACCGCAACTGACGGGCGGTTCAACCCACACAAAATGTTGCGGTTCGATTTCTAAAATCCAAACCCGCAGTATTGTGGTTTGACCTAAGGTTTTAATTTTCCAAACTGCATTTGGCCCGAACCGACCCGCATATATGTAAACAAATTTTAATTTCCATATAGTACGACGTTGTTTGAGGAAGTGTCGTAACTTGAACTTCTGAAGGGGCTTCAAGCCTTTAAGTTTGAGACATTCATCTCATTCTCCTCTCCTCAGTCCTTACCTCTCTGTGACTCTCTGGAGCTCAACCTCTCTCTCACCATCTCTCAGACCTTCTCTGCTATCTCTATCTCCCTCGCTTCTCTCACCTTTTACTTTTGTAGTGTGTTCCTCTTTCGCTGCTCAAATCTTCAGTTACTATCTAAGTGTTCCTCAGTCCTCACTTCCTCTCTCGATGCCTACCGATTAGTCTTCTACGTGACCCCAATCGATGCTATGGAAAAGTACTCGTTGAACCCATCCAAGAACAAGTTTCGATTGGGTGGTTTGGTACTCGAAGGCAGCATGGTCCAACAGGCTTCGTTCACAGAAATGGAATTCGTGATCACCGATATTTTAGTTCGGTAGCAAGGCTCGTTAACGGATTTGTTTAAGGAGGGCCACTTGGTGGTGGTGGAAGGGTTTGTAAAGCCGTTTATGGAGGAAATAAAAAAAAAAAAAAAAGNAAAAAAAAAAAAAAAAAAAAAGATATCAACAAAAAGTGTCAAGGAAGGCTAGGAGTGGAGAATGTTACTTTGCAGCTACTAAGGTTCTTACAAAGCACGACGACAAGTATATGCCCAAAGAATTTGCTACGGCTATGGAGAAGAACAAGACTAAGGAATTCGAATCACAAGTAAAGCCATCTTCATCTCTGTTTGCTTATATACTAATAACTCATTCATGAGTCATGTATTTAATTTTAAGGGCTTCCATTGACGTGCTTTAAATTAAAACATAGTTAGAGAAGCAACGGCGCACTGATCAAGAATTGAGAAAAAGGTGTTGAAGCTGGAATTCTGTCTGCAGGAAGCTTGTTCTCAGACACGAAAGCTCCAAAGGGTAAAGCTCTAGTTTTTCTTTTTCCACCCTCATTTGCATTGAATTATGAAAAATGATTTTATTTCTTCTACTACGTTCTGGATCCATATTCTTGATTTTTTATGGGTTTTATGATAGATGGGAGAGTAAAAGGACAAAGCTATAAAGAATTGAGGGAGCAATTGGTAGCCAAACAACATAGTGTAGTTGTGGATACAGAAAAGCAAAATCAAAATTTTTAGGAAAGCTCTGGATTCAAAATAATAGTCTTCTCCATGTCTATGCTGATCTTGGTGGTATTTTTAAAGCGGTGAAACCATTCCCGAATCCAATTAATTCTTCCAACGCATCCACCAAAGCACACGGGAAGCATGTATGGTTTAAACAGAGGGTATAAGATAAGTAATCGATCAGAAAGTTGCATGTTAAATTTATCAAACCTAACATCAACGATATTCTCTACATTTCAGTTCGTTGCACTACTCTAACGGCAGACAAGACCTAAGCTCAAAATTTGTTTGAATGTTAAAATCTGTTTGAATGTTGTTTCTGTAGCTTGTTAATTCGGTATATATTGTACAACAAATTACATGCGGTTCAACCCACGAACCTACCCAAACTGAACCAAACCGGTTTAGTCCAATTTGGTTCGGTTTTAGTTCTTCCTTCATGCCAAATCAAACCAAACCGACCCGCATAATGAAGTGTGGTTTAGTTTCTGGATCATGGTTCAACCCGCTCGAACCGACCTACGAACACCCCTACTCATTGGCCACCTTTGACACCCAAAAAGAGTGAATGGATTCATTGTTTTCAACATATGAGCAATGTGGTCTGGGGAGCCCTATTGATGCCGCGCTTCTCAGCCATTTAGAGATGTGGAGACAAGCTGTGGGTTCCGCTCATTGGTTCGTCAGGAGTAACTAGTTACGCACTTGCTATGGTTAGAAAACAACTGAGCTCAGTGCAATTCATTCCAATGACTCATGGAATTTTAGATCTTGATGTGGCTTATGGAGACGAGGGATCGATTCAAAAAGTCAAGGTGGCAATTGAGGCATGGAAAGATGCGCGACGCGTGAATCCCGATCCATGCAACAATTTGACTACCTTGGATTATCCATTTTGGCAAGCAAATATGGGAAAAGGCTTTGTGGCTCCAAGTGTACAAGGTCCTCAACCTCCAACGCATATGTTTGACGAACCTGTTGATTATGAAGCTGAAGTTGAAGCAAGATATGAAATGACATGCCATTAATTTCAAAAGAAGGAAACCTTACTTGTATCGAAAAAGAGAAAGAGAACGGTCAAGAGGAAAATGTGGGCTAATAAAATGTCCAAGATTGAAAGAATGGTGCACGAATCAGAGAAGAATGCTAAGCAAAAGGACACTGAGATAGAAAGACTGAAAGAGAAATACCTAGCCCAAGAAAGAAGAGTTTTGTTGATAGATGCTCAATTGGATGAATATAGAAATCTTAACTTGACTCAGTAGAGAAACGTATGAACTCTAAGTGCATAATTGGAGAGTAATTGTGCAACTTCTAATTTACTGAGGCAAGAAAACACTGTTTTACAAGGAAAGTTATAACACTGGCGTCATATAAGTTTGCACTGGAAGGATAGAAATCGATTGGCCGATCAACAAGCTGTTGATCTCCTTTAGAAAGTTAAGGTGATCACTAAAGGGCTCAAGATAGGGCAAACAAAGCACATGAGATTGAAGCACGAATGCCGCCAAGGGAAGCACAAAGATTCATACTCGATATCAAGAAAGAACTCGAATACATCGGCAAATTCTATTGAGAGATAAAAGACGAATGCTGGTTCTAGGAGTAACATGTTTTGTAACTCAAATGATTTAGAATGGAATGAATATTTTTGGCAATGCTTCTTGCATATTTGAGTCATATTTAACTTTTGATGCATAAATGCCTCATATTCAAACTTTTGTTTTGCATATTGTATATTCATTAATCACTTAAATTTAATTGGTAAAGGTATAACAACATTGTGCACAAAAAAATAGCTTTTACTTTCAATACTTCATTATAGGACTCGATCACAATCAAAGGTCATTGATGAACAAGAGCGAATTCAAGTTCTAGAAGAATTGCATAAAGATATCAACGAGCTAAAGGAAAAATTAACCCAAATCTTGAGCATTCTTACACCTTCCAATCGCGGAAAACAACTAGAAGGGAATCCTTCAATAAACAACCCAGATCAAGAACAAAAAACTCTTCCTTACCCATCGGGTTTCGATTATTTTCATGACCCTACGCAACAACAAACCATCAATCCATGCTTTTCCATTTGGATTTAATCTCGTTCAAGGACATAACTCATCACAATCATAGATGTTAAACCCTCATGATGTGCCACCTGTGCAAGAAAATTCTCCCCTATCTCTACCATCATATACATGCAACCAACTGGGTATCTGTACCCATATTCAATACCACAAGCTTGCTTACCAAGACCCGCTGGTGAAGGTCCAATGAACCTGATTAATATCCCTGATCTAGATGAACCGAAAGTAGAATCAACATCTAAGGGAAAACTTGAAGTACTGGAAGAGCGATTGCAAGCCATAGAAGGGACTAACGCTTATGATGTTGTGGAGCAACCGAACTCTTCCTTGTCCCAGATGTTGTCATCCCTCCTAAATTTAAAGTGTTTGACTTCAATAAGTACATTGAAACCACATGCCCAAAAGTCATTTAACCATATACTGTCGAAAAATGGCATCTTATGCACATGATGATAAGTTGCTCATCAACTTCTTCCAAGACATCTTAACTGGGGCAGCTTTATTATGGTATACACATCTAGATCGAGCTCGAGTGGAATGTTAGAAAGACCTAGCAGATGCTTTTCTAAGACAATATAAGTATAATATTGACATGATCCCAAATAGAATACAACTACAAAATATGGAAAAGAAAGTTGCTGAAACGTTCAAAGAATACGCCCAGAGATGGTGAGAAACTGTTGCTCAAGTAGATCCTTCATTGTTTGATAAAGAGATGATGACTATGTTCATTAACACTCTTCAGTCCCCTTTCTTCGATCAAATAATAAAGAGTGCTTCTAACAACTTCTCTGATGTTGTTACTATTAGAAAGATGATCAAAAGTGGAGATAGAAACGGCAAAATAGTTGAAAACCATAATTCCATAGGAGCTGCAAATATGAAAAAACCTCCAATGGTGAAAAAGAAGGAAGGTGAAATGCATGCTACAAAATACGATGAAGGATGTCGGAAGGGACCTACATATAGGAGACCTAATCACTCACCCACATTTTCTCAACACTTTCAAATACAATTCATGCATTATCCCCATATAGCAAACACATCTCAAGTCCCACATCCTCAACCTTACCCCACATCATTGTCCTATCATGCACCTCCTCCTTATCAACACCAAATACCTTAAGTAATGCCACAACTAATGAACCAAATTTTACCTCAAAACTTAAATGTCAATCAAAAGATGACTCAAAATGCCCAAGTGAGGAAGCCAATTCAATATGACCTCATGCCTATGACATATGCTAAACTGCTACCTCACCTCATCCAAAATAACCTAGCAGCTCAATGCCCATGGACTCCACAAGGGCCCCTATACCCAAAGGGCAATGATCCAAATGCATGTGATTACCATGGGGGAGCTATTGGCCATTCTACAGAAAAATGCATAACTTTGAAAAATAAAGTTTAGTCTCTAATAAATGCTAAATGGTTTAACTTTAAGGAAAAGGCGCCTAATATTCATCAAAATCCTCTGCCTAATCATGAAAACCCAAGGGTAAATGATATTAAAGAAGTTACAAAATAACGCATCAAAAAGAGAGTAAATTAGATTCAAACATCAATGGATGCTATTTTTGAGGCAGTATCAAAGGCTGACTTACTGCAAACCCAATCAAATCGGCATTGCAAAGGATATAATGGAGGGAACATGTGTAAATTCCATGGAAAAGTAGTTGGGCATTTTATTGAAAATTGTGTTGATTTCAAAGATACCCTTTAAAACTTAATAGACAAGCAAGTAGTCCAAATAAGTTGTGAACCTGAAGATCATTAGGTAGATATGATTAAGAAACCGATGCTTTCGCCAAGCCAAGAAGATCAAGTATTCATAGGCACTCAAGCCTCTGTATATACCCTACCAATTGATGTGTTATCCATCACTATCCCAAAGCCATTAGTGCTTCATTACACTAAGAGTATTGGCCCAGAAGCTACTCCAGAACATTTTTACAAGTCAAAGCCTGTCACAATTCAAGTGCCATGACCTTTCTCTTACAAGGACATTAAAGTCGTACCATGGAAGTATGACTCTTGAATTTTTGAAGCCAACTACTCTATGGACCAATTTGAAGCCTCATTTAGCTCTAAGTTATCCTCAGTCGTCACAAACATATTCGGAGTTAGTGGAATGACTTGAAGTGGTCATTGTTACACCACTGAAGAATTAGAAGAATGAAGATTGGAAGAGATAGAAAAACAACATAAAGGGAAAAAGAAAGTAGAAGATTTGGCAAAAGGAGATAAGCAAGATGAAGGAAAAACAGAGGGACACATAAGGGTAAAAAGTGAAGAGCAAAAGAAAAATATATTGAAGCAAAGGCCTGTGAATTTCTAAAAATTATTAAGCAGAGTGAATTTAAAGTGATTGAGCAATTGGATTAGACTCTTGCTCGAATATCATTGTTTTTCCTTTTTCTAAACTTTGAACCTCATCGACAGGTATTGATGAAGGTACTGAACCAGGTTCATGTTTCTCATGACATCACCGTTGACAAACTAAGTGACATTGTTGGCAATATTGTTATCGATAATTATATCACCTACACTGATATGAGATACTTGTTGAAGGAATGAGGCATAACAAGGCACTCCACATTTCAAAGACCATATAATAGCAAGGGTACTTGTCAATAATGGTTCATCTCTGAATGTAATGCCAAAATTAACATTGTCTAAACTACCTGTTGACAGGTCATATATGAAGGCTAGCACTATGATAGTGAGGGCATTTGAAGGGACAAGAAGATAGGTCATCGGGAAAATTAAGATTATGATTCAGATCAGCCCCAATGTGTTTAACATATTATTCCAAGTGATGGATATTGCTTTGGCTTATAGTTGCTTGCTGGGACGACTTTGGATTCATTTTGCGGGCGATGTGCCTTCTACCTTGCACCAAAGAGAGAAGTTCATAGTAGAAAATAAGTTAGTGGTTGTTTTTGGTGAAGAGGACTTGCTTGTATCCAAACCCTCATTAACTCCTTATGTTGAAGCCGTTAAAGAAGCTCTTGAAACAACTTTCCAAACCTTTGAAGTTACCAATGCCACTTACACTTGTGAAAGGTCTTAGATGCCAAAGCCTCAACCATCCAATGCTTCTATGATAATGGCTAAGGTCATGCTGAAAGAGGGATATGCGCCTAGAGAATGATTAAGAAAGAAGGGTCGAGGGATTAAAGTGCATCTACAGCTTCGTGAAAACCATGAAAATTTTGGGTTAGGATATAAACCCATTATGGCTTATAGGAAGAGAGTCATAAAAGAAAAGAAAGAAAAAAATTTCACTCAACTGGAGAATAGGGAGCTAAGAATTGAGGGACTGCACATATGTGACTTATACCAGAGCTTTCAAAGTAAAGGAAATTCATTTCATGATCAAGTTTCAGCAATTGATTGCTTTGCCAATGAAGAAGTTAACTTTGTGTTTCCTCGTGGACTTGATGCTCAACTCAACAATTGGGAGATTGCTGAGTTTCCTGAAGTCTTAGAGTTTCAGTCAGAGTAATTCTATGATACTAGTCCTATTACTCTGCCCAAGGTCTTAGGATGAGATTTTTAAAATAGGCTTCATGTTTATGTTTCAATGTTTTTCTTCATATAATAAATGCATTTTTTTCATTTATCAAAACATCATCCTCCATTCTCCCTATTTTTCAATCTCATGATCTCATTTCTCCATTAAATTAGCCTTTTATTTTTGCTTATTCATTATTCTTAATTTATTTCAAACCCTTGCAGATCTAAAAGTGATAAACTTGAAGATGATAATGTTACTGTCCCACCATATGATTTTAAACACCCTATCAATTGTGCTGAGAATGATAAAGAAGAAGACTGAGAGCCTTTCTTTGAACTTCTAAGATTAGTGGAACAAGATAATGAAGAAATTGAACCTCATGAAGACTCAATAGAAGTGATTTATCTTAGGACTAGATATGGAGAAAGAGAAATCAAGATTGGCACCTCAATAAGGGAGAGTGAACGCAAAAAGATGATTAAAATCCTTCATGATTACACTAATATGTTTGCATGGTCTTATCAAGACATGCCTGGGCTTGATACGAATACTGTCGTCTATAAGCTACCATTAAAACATGAATATGTGCCTATCAAACAAAAGCTGAAGCAAATGAAAGCTGAAACGTCTCTAAAGATTAGAGAAGAAGTTAAAAGGAAATTTGATGCTGGTTTCCTCGCAGTGGCAAGATATCCTGAATAGGTCGCTAAGATCGTTCCAGTTCTAAAAAAAGATGGAAAAGTTCCCATGTGTGTCGATTATCAGGATTTGAATAGAGCTAGCACTAAATATGACTTTTCACTCCCACATATTGATATACTCGTGGATAACACGACTGGGCATTATGTTTTCTCTTTCATGGATGGTTTCTCAGGCTATAATCAAATAAAGATAGCTCCATAAGACATGAAAAATACAACTTTCACAACTCTGTGGGGTACCTTTTGTTATAAGGTAATGTCGTTTGGGTTAAAAAATGCTAGGGCAACTTATGAAATGGCTATGGTGACTTTGTTTCATGACATAATGCATAAAGAAATAGAGGTGTATGTCGATAACATGATTGCAAAATTCGAAACCGAAGAAGATCACATTGTTAACTTACAAAAGCTCTTTGATCGAATTGAGAAAGTATCGACTTCATTTAATCTGGCCAAATGCACATTTGGTGTAAGATTTGGAAAGCTCTTAGGATTTGTAGTTAGTCAAAAAGGGAACTTATTTCATAAATGCATATAAATTATCTTTCGTGTATCTAGATATCACTCAGTTAATGAGATCGCTAAAAATTTCTTATGACGGAATAGATTGGAGAAGGATTATAATGACAATCACAAACTCTACCTAATAGTCTTGAGGCATCCTTTAGGTTTTGCTAGAAGTGCTGGCAGGGCCTAACAAAATGTTAATTTATTTTTAAATATAATGTTAGGACCGATTTAATTCATTAAAAAGATAATAAGTGATTAAATGGGTAACCATTCTAAGAACGGGAGTTGTAAGGTGCTAGAACCTTCCTTACACTTAATCAACCCCCAAATATGAACTCTAAAATTGCATACCTTTTCTTTCTTGTTTTTAGGTGTCCAATTACACCATTCCATTTGTTTAAAAATGGAATAAAACGATTGGTGGTGACTTCATTCTCTTTCTTTCATATCATACACCCTATTTTTTATTCTTCTCTTGGGGTCCGTATCGCACTCCAAAAGGGACGTTGTGACAGCTAAAGGGATGTTGCAACAAATGGTAACTCAAATGTTGCAATATGTTATGGAGGATTAGAATTCACTGTTAGAGGATATGTTGATTCAGATTTTGTAAGTGACCTTGACAAAAGAAAATCCACTACTAGGTATATGTTTACACTTGCAAGCGAGCTGTAAGTTGGGTTTCTAAACTGCAAAGTGTTGTTACTTTGTCTACAATAGAAGAAGAATACATGGCAGCTACACATGCTTGCAGGAAAGCAATATGGACTCAAAGGTTATTGGAGGAGCTTGGGCACATATAACAATAAGTGGTTGTGTTTTATGACAGTCATAAGGCCTTGCACATTGCAAGGAATCTAGCTTTTCTTTCCAGAATAAAGCACATAGGAATCCAATATCACTTTGTTCAAGAAGTGATAGAAGATGAAAGTGTGGATACGAAGAAAATTCATACTAAGAACAACCTAGCAGATGTATTAACGAAGCCAATCAACATTGACAATTTTGGGTGGTGTAGATCCTTGATTGGCCTAGTATAAATATAAGCAATAGAGAGAAAAAAAAATTGGCAAGTGTAGAAGGGATGGTGTGCAAAATTGATTACTCCAAATCAATTTTTCAAGTGGCAAATTGTCAGCTATTGTGTTACTACTCCTTAATAGAAAATGAAGTATAATTCCTTAATAAAGAAGAGAAATTGTGTTGTGCTTAATGGCTAAGGTGGCTGATTGGCTTTTAAGGAGGTTGTTGTTTCCTTAATAGTTAAGGAGCCGAAATCTTAACATGAGAGAAAGAAGGCAGGAGCTATCAAGCAATGGTTGCATCTTCTTTGTTTTTTTATTTGTTAATAGACAAGTGGCTGTAAAGGAGGTGCCGCAATCTTAATTGTGAAAATATGAATGGAAACCGGCCTTGTTGAAGTAATTGGAGGCAACAAACTAAGTTTATAAATAGGCAGCTATACTTTCATATTTTCCTCAATCCGAGAGAGAGAAGAGCTTAGTAAGTTCTTGCAGAAAATCCTTCTATTGAGAGAGTGAAGAACCTTAAGTGAGTTCTTGTTCAAGTGAGAGTTGTGTATAATCTCCTTATTATAATAAAATCTTTCTACACAGTTGCCTACAAATTGTGTGTCCTATTTTTATTCTCATATCACTTTAGTTGCAATTAGCTTTATCACATTTAATTTCCTAACAGTGGTATAAGAGAACATCAACAATCAAAGTGAACCAAGTCTAAAATGCATTTGCTCATAGCAGTAGATCTCCCAAACTTTAAGTAGCAATTTTACATGGGCCAAGTCTTATTTTTAAACGGTCGGGCCCAAGATTGATAATGCTACTAATTAGTGTAAAGGCAAGTAGGAGCCTGAAACACTATGTAAAATGACTAAAATAACTAAAATAACCTTTGATATTGTGATGATTTTGTTTATATTTGAACATTATAACCACAAACTAACCAAACTAACCATATATTTTATGTATGACAACTACATAGAAAAACAAAATATCCATATAATATTTAGGAATATTTTGGTCATTTCACAATGTGTCAGAAAAAGCGGCATCCTTTAGCACCACTTTCTGTATATTGGTATTTTATTGTAGCTATTATTATGATCCAATTAGAACAAAATAAGATAATGATAGCCACCTAAATCTCATCTAATGAGATATGACATACATTAATAAAAAAAAAAATAGAACTTAGAGTAATAGCCAAAAACACTAAAAAACATATAAAAAAACCTTCAAATTAGGAAATATCATAAAAATTTAAAATTATAAAGAAATTTCGAAAATTGAATAGTATAAAGGTTTGTTAGGAAGGTCCAGCATCAAGAAAATCTCCTACTGTCTCTAATCTTTATACTAATCTTATCATATAATTTGGGTCAAAGGTCCTGACCCTGTAATCCTTGAGACTTATAAAGTTTGTTGGATACCCCTTGGGGAGTGAGAGCAATAGTTGAGGAAGCAGAAAATTGTTCTGTCTGTTCATTGTTGGGTCTCTGTTGTAATTCTGACTTTCTGAGGTGTGTTCTCAATAAATTTATTTTCAGCCAAAAAAACAAAAGTACAAGTGTAAATCAATATTTCAGGTATAATGCCCATGTGCTACTTAACTTAGTGATGTATTCCAAATCAAGCAAGCGTTAGCATTTCCAAATGTGAACACTGATCCCAATTACTGAAGCATGAAAAAGTCAAATAACAAAGGATTTCACACATGGATATTAAATACACTACTCATCCTCCAAAACAACGCTAATTTCACCTTTTTCAAGCAGCTCATAAAACTCTTTCGTTCTCCTCTGGTTATCCCATAGATGATCTGCTTCACCACACTCGGCCCTTGATGTACAGCATGTGCAATCTTATGAGCAGCCATGTTTACACTGCAAATATTCATTGGAGGAATCACTAAATCAGATTCAAGTTAACCATGGAGTGCACCAATTAACAAAGCCATGATGATCACTAACAACATGCCAAGGCACTTAATATGAAATAAATATTTGCATGAAGCTCTCATAATTGATTCATTTCATATGGATCAGTGGTTCTGACATCATTACAATAGACATTAATTCATAATGATATATCAAGTCATGGAATTCCCATACTCTTCATACTTAATAGAATCAAGTAATTAAGCCAGCTCAACAAAACCATATAAGAACGGTGATCCAGTTTCCATAATCCCGAATATTGTCTATTAAATTGTCAATAACTATCATAATAGTACTCTATTGTCCATATCATCAACTAAATGATGTATAAATAACTTTCTGGTGAAACTGTTTCATCTAAATCCTGCCTTCCCATATTCTTTCATATTTAATAGAATCAAGTAAGCAAACTTAACAAAACCATATAAGAATGGTGCACTAGTTTCCATAATTGCCAATTTTGTCTATTAAATTGTCAATAACTATAATAATAGTACTCTATTGTCCATATCATCATCTAAATGGAGTATAAATAACTTTCTGGTGAAACCGCTTCATCTAAATCCCTGCCTTCCCATACTTTCATACTTCATAGAATCAAGTAAGCCAGCTTAACAAAATCATATGAGAATGGTGCATCAATTTCCATAATTGTGAATCAAGTACTCTATTGTCTATACCATCATCTAAATTGAGTATATAAATAACTTTCTGGCGAAACCGCTCCATCTAAATCCCCTCCTACAACTCTGTCAAAGAAAACAGATACGTAACAGCCAAGACCCACAAAATTCTCTATATATGCTTTAGCACCCCAAGTCATTGATAGACATAAATGGTTCAAATTCCCCAGCACCACACCACGAGACATGAAACTCAGAAGCTCCACCGCAATCTCAAAGACTCTATAGACCACTCAAGAGATTTTTATTAATCCCACAGTCAAACTGTCTAGAAAACAGCATGTATTACTTACTTTAAATTAGTCCATTTTTCAACAGCATTTTGTTTAGAAGGCATATACAATACTACGTACGATTGCTATTCAAATTACTCATTTAGAAAATGGATCCTATTGCATTTAAAAATTCCAATGGGAAACTTTTCAACTATTAATTAAGTCAAGAGATTTCCTTTGCATGAAACTAAAGTTTATAATAATCTTCAACCACGGCATTCATGAGAAGCTTGTAGAAATGCTTAGGTTCAATTCATAGACAAGGAACTGGAATTGAACTACATGGTATCCCAAGATACCCATCAGAACCCAACCTACTGTTCGAGGTTCAAATTTAAATTTTATCTTCCAATTTTCTAAGCAACCAAACAGACATTAAGCTAGCAGCGTACCTGTTAGTTAGCAGAGAGAACCAAGGAAGAAACTGAAAGCAAAAGAAAATGTGAAAAGATACTGCAGAAAATCTAGAAGAGGTGGATGTAAGGTATGAAATCCAAACCGTTCGCGTGGGAGATGCTCTCAGCTGTTGAATTAAATTTTCAGAAAAATGAAAGGTTCTGCATGGAGGATACGTGTGAAGAAAGCAGAAAGGATTAGCCAGATGTCTCTATTGTGCTGCCGGATTGATTTACTGTGAGGGTATATATATTTGGCAGATGGGTTAAATGGATAAGATTTAAGAAAATAAATTTTACTTTTTTTTTAATGCATATTTGATTGTAGAAATTAACAGGGGTAATTTTTTAATAAAGTAACTATTATTTTTTATGTGAGTAGATTAATGTTTATGCTCTTATTAATCTCTTTAAATGTTACTCTATTAAATATTATTCTCTTGATTATACCAAACAAATTTTAAGGATAAAATGTATGAAATTCTCTTTAATTTTAATTCATGTGTGAAAAACTCTTTAAGGTTCAAAATCATGAATAGAACCCCTTAAATTACACAATTTGTTCAAAAAAAACTCTTATGTCCATTTGACCATTAGTCAATTGATGAAAATGTCATGGGTCGGTCTTGTGACTTAATTAACCTCTAATTTAAGCACTTTAATTCAAAGAGCACTTTAATCATAAAAAAAAATTATAATTGCTCTTAGTTCATCATATTTTATCTTTAATTTAAAATTAAAGTGCTTATAGAGGTTAATGGAGTCATATAACCAAACATATAATATTTTTATTCTTAGACTCACGGTTAAATGGATAAAAAAAATTATTGCTGAAATTATAAATTTTAGAGGATTCTATATATATTTTTAAACCCTAAAATTTTTTATCTCACGTGAACCAAAAAATTTCTGTACATTTTATACCCTTACCCTTACTGTAATAAAATGGGCAAGGCGTGGCAGACAAGATACAACAACCTTAATTAGACAAATGTGGACAATAATTGCTGACTCTTTTTTTTTTTTTTTNTTTTTTTTTTTTAACATATATATAATTATAAGTTATACCTTTAAAATCATACCTTGAAATTGAGATTGGTCACCTGGATTCTTGGTTGACATGTCTGTCTGTGTCTTTATCATCAATTGAACAAATGGCCTTCAAGTTCACTGAGTTGTATGTGTTGTGCGCGCCATGGACATAAGTTCTCATCGAGTTACATTGAGAATTGATTATAAAAAAAAAAAAAAAAAATTGAGTTTATGGTGTACAAAGTAATAAATTAAAAATTGATTATAAGGAAAATTGGGTTTCTACCGCTATAACTTTTCTCCAAGTGAAACTCCTGTTTTCCCAAGATCATAGGGATATCTTTTTGGCATAAATTAGAATAACTAATAAATGGAAAGACAAACCAACCAACTTGTAGTTGAATGGTATTGAAGTCGTTTTCAGGTTCTGTGAATTTTGTGTTTAAATCTAGAATTGTAACCAAATAAATCCAAAAAAAATAAAATAAATGGAAAGACATAAGTTAATGACATTGTCAAATTTGAGGGACGATGCGAAAGAATTTACTTTGATTTAGGGATGAATGGCTGCAATTACACTTGCTAATATCCACAAAAATTGCCAAGACAAAGATTAGAAGTTGAGCCTAAACTTATAAGAAATCAGCTGATTAGCTAGCAAAATCCATTAGCGAGAGCTTGTGCCTATGACCCCAACCCAACTCCTCTGCTTTATATTGTACTTCTCTGACCCTTCTATTGTGTTTCTGTCTTTAGTGTTTTCTTCTGCTTTTTGCATTTTATGTTTGCTTTCTAGTTGTAGACACAAAGGAATTATTCAGCAAGATTTTGACAAAGGGGCAGATAATATTGGCAAGAAGGGACCTTGAAAGTGGATCTTCCAATATCAACACTTGGCATCTGTTTCATAAAAGAATAACAAAACATTTTGAAGCATATTCTAAGCTTCTGAAGCTCCAATTTAGGTGCGCGAGTCAGATCCATTTTGAAGCAGTTTTGAACATTAGCCATCCTTTTACAATTGTTGTAATTGTAAATTAACTATTAATCTCTCACTTGAGATTTACTCACACCATTTACTTCATTAGAATGAATTACTTATGGCTTTTGAGAATTCTTATCAAGAATGAAATAATCATCTAATACCAAGAAACATTATCATTAACTAGAAATTAGACAGGGTATTCTTTTTCCATCCCTCTATATAGTCGAGTCTGAACCTTTCTGACAAGGTACCTGAAGCCATTTGCATATATACACCAGAGAAAAAACTTTGCACAACTAACATTACTTGGTTCCCAACAGACATACCATCCAACACAGGTTTTCATCTTTGTTGTTAATTGCATGGTTCAAGTTTGGCCCACTTTTATTTTTCACATTATAAAAATGACAAGAAAAAAAAATTATTTACACAAATTGAAAGTAACTGTCCCTCTTTCACAATCCCCCTTTTTTTTTTTAACCTGTAGATAAATAGTAAATATATTTATAACTGATGTGATTTACGCTGTGGAAAGAGAGTAAAAAGATCAATCTTATGACTAGGAGCACATGCATTCCACTGAATTAGAGCTCTTCCTCACAATCCCCTTCATTTACCGAGGTTTAAACTCAATTTTCAAATAATGCCAATGAATTTCACTTATACTTTGCTGTTTTCTTTGAGAGAGAGTGAAAGAAAGAGAGTAAATACTAAATAATGAATTAAATCAATAGAAATACTAAATAATGAACTAAATCAATAGAGACAAAAACAAGAAAAGTAAAAGAAACGATCATGGTTGTTTCCCGTGTGAGGTGAAATTTGACCTAGGCGTGGAACTTGAGTTGTTTTAAAGGAGCAAACAGCCAGAACTAGACTAGTATGCAAATTTAAAATCAGTAGTGGATAAATTAATATACACAAGTAACGTTTCTGTTGTGATATAAAATGTGAACAACACTGGTTGTGTCGAATTCGAATACAACCAAGTTGCTCATCACATCACATACACATCTATGTATGTATTGTGCATATATATATTGGAGAAGTTTGATGGTCGCAAGGCTCTTTCTGCAAAGAGAGTTTTGTATTCGAGACCTCTTATTGACAAAATGACTTTTCTCAAAGTGCTCGCTTCAGTTTTATAAAAAAAAATAAAAAATATTGGAGACAGTTTTAGGGATCTTTTCTTGTTTTTAATTTGCTGGGTTGGACATAGATGACAGTTTCAGGAATCAATTCAAACTTCAAAAAGGGACTGAACCGAGCCTCAGTTACACTGTTTTGTAAGTTGTAACTGGTAAGAAAAGTGCATTGTACATGTGTATCCATGTTTGCCAAATGTGACTCATCTATCATAGTAATCGTCTCTGAGTCTCATGTCCACTTTCACACTCAGACTCTGAATTCCGAACCAAGTTCCCTTTAAGTATTGCTGGATCAATATTATTACGTAAGAGTATTCATTTCCTTTGTTTGCTATACTTTATATCTGCCCTCTTTAATGACAACCTGCTTATATTTATATTACTCTTTCCATCACTAAAATCTTTTTTACGATCTTAAGGGGACACTCAATGATTAAACACTTGATACTCTGTGGAAAATATATGAGTTTAAATCTTATTAAGTNACTCAATGATTAAACACTTGATACTCTATGGAAAATATATGAGTTTAAATCTTATTAAGTGCAAAGTGGGGTAAGATTTTGATAGGAAATAGACTATCATTTATTTTGCAGCCTTTAATAGAACAAAATAATAAAATCTTTCTTGAGAAATCGAAAGAAAAATTGAATGGCAGTAAGAGATGAAGAATTCTTAAATGATTTAATTCTTACTTAAAAAAGTTGTCCCTTTTCCTTTATGGTATATATAAATATATAATGAATGTGAAGAACATTATATATATATATACACATTACTACTTTTCATCTTTTATGTCTATTTTTATTAAGCTAAATAAAATAATAATCTATATATATGATAGATACATATAACAATTAATAAGATTTTTATATTAATAGGAATAGTCATAAATAAATATGTACATATATAGTACACTTGTTTGTGCTATATTGCACACATTAATTGGTTAACCAAGAAAAAAAAAAAACTTTTTCTTTTGCCAAATAAAATTTGATTACCCTTTTTTCTCTTACAACCAATTTGATTACCCTTTGATTATGACAATTACTCACCTAAAAAACGTTATGATAATTCTTGAAATTTGATTAATATGAAAACATTACATATTAATTAAAATAAAACAGATAAAACGTACAATATCCCTTTAAAGAACTTTCAATAAAATCAGGAAAAAAAGAAACAAAAGAGAACAACCAAGGAGCCATGCCCCCATGTTTATTTTTGTGCTCAACTTGTTTTAGCAATTAAAGAGAAGTGTGAGCTAATGACCCATACATTTAATGGCACCTTCTCTAGTCATAGGAAATAGAGAGTTTGATATCATGAGATCTTATTATATATCGCCATGTATTCTCCTCCCTTTTTCCAGGGCATTTCGCATCTATTTAACACAAAGAGAAGTATAAGGTTCTACAATTTAACCACATATGTGTAAGTCAATCAACCAAAGTAACTCCTATAGCCATCTAACAATACATATTAATGTATGTTTGCTTTGTGTTGTGACTGCTCTCAAAAGTTATATACAATAAGGTAGAGGTCTAAGTATCCTAACTAAGTAGCTCATCAAAACCGTGGAAAGTGGAAAGAAATTTAAGTGCACTAACAAGGGTGATGATCATTACATTTTAGACAAACTATGTTCACATTATACATGCCATGCCTAGGCATCGAAATCAAAAGGAAACCTTACACTTACAGACCCTCTAAGCTATACCGTGCAGAGTCCAAAACTGGAGGTTGACCCATTGAATGATCTACGAACACAGTAGGAGACAACCTGGAAAGCCATTCATTTCATGTGAATTCTCGTCTGAAACTCAAACTCGAACTCACAAGCGTTTCTTTTGTGTATGTCTTATCCCAGTGTAATTTTGTAGCTGCAGTAATTAGGAAAACGCAAAAAACAAACAAACTACACTAGGGGACATGACTTAAAGGTCCATATTGGAAGTATTGGTGGCTGCCAGCTGCTGTGCTGCCATGCTGCTAGCTGCTGTGATTAGCTATTGGTGGTTGTCCTTTTTACACGTTTGGTGTTTGTTGACTTTGTTACTGGTAATCAGAGTTTTTCCTATTTTTAAGATTGTAGCTATTGTCCAACAGTCCTTAGATTTACCAATGGTTATTAACTTGGACAATAGATATTAGACTTCACCAATACTTGCATATATACCTTTTCTAATCGTGTAAAGAAATATATGAGAGAAAAGTTATTCTTTCTATCATTTTCTTCATGGTATCAGAGCAGGTATCTTAACAAGCCTGTTTCTCTTTGTTTTTTCATTATTTCCTTTGTTTTTTCTTCTGTATACTCTATTGGATGATGGCAAAAGAAAATACTTCTAGTTTTTATGCTGAAAGCTTCACAGCAACTCGCACTAGCCTTTCAGAAGTTGAAGGCAATCCAAACCAACGATTGTGCTCTGTGTTATTAAATGAGTTTAACTATCCTCCATGGTCTAGAGCAGTCTCTCTTGCTATTGGTGGAAGATCCAAACTCAGATTTATCAATGGAAGCATTGAGGCACCTGACACCTCATCTCCGGAATATGAAGCTTGGTTGTGCAAAGATCAACTGGTCATGTCTTGGATCCTCAACTCCATGGATCCTAAACTGTCTGAAATCTTTAGTTTTTCAAAATCCTTTCTTTCTCTTTGGAATGCAGTCAAAGACATGTATGGAAATCAAAACAATGTTGCTAGAGTGTTCCAACTTAAGAGGAATCTTGCAAGTCTCCAACAAGGAGATAAATCTTTTGTTCACCACCTTGGTTGCATGAAAAATATGTGGAATGAACAAGATATGTATCGACCACATACTATTGATGCTGTTGTACTGTTAAAAAGGTCTGAGGAAGATAAAAAATTTCATTTGCTAGCAAGTTTGGGGTTTGAATATGAAGATCTTAGAAGTCATATTCTAATGAACCCCGAACTACCATTATTTGCAAGTGTTTGCACTACTATCCAGAGAGAAGAAGTACGTAGGAAAGTCATGAATATTAATGTAAAATCCAGTATGTTTGAGGCTAGAGCTTTTGTGACAAATCACAAGTCATCTGGAGATAAAATGTACAAGGGAAAAAGGCCAGATATGAAGTGTATGCATTGCAATAATGTTGGCCATCTAATAGATCAATGCTGGATATTACACCCTGAGTTGAAGCCAAAGTTTGAGAATAAGACTTCAAGAGACTACAAGGGCTCACAAACCAGATCACATACAAACAAAAACCATGTTGCTGCTACTGCTACATCTACTGATGGGCTAATGAACTTCAAAAGCAATCCAGCTGACTTGATAAATGAGTTCTCAACCTATCTTCAAACAAAAAAAGGAAGTACAGGAGAAGGACTGACTGGTGGAAACCTAATAGCCCTTCTTGGGCAGTTTGCAAGTTTTTTAGCTGAATCTGATCGTGTACCTCAAGGAGATATTCCAAGTATTATGAGTGCTCTTTCAACTACTCTAAATGTTAGTCATTCTCATAATTTTTGGATTATAGACTCAGGTGCCACTGATCACATGACAAACCAACATTCAAAGCTATGCAATTTTGAAAGCTACATTAAACCATCTCTAGTTTCTGTAGCAAATGACAGAGGTGTACCAGTTCTAGGAAGAGGGAAAATTAAATTAATTTTAGAGAATGTTGAGTCCACAACTTTATATGTTCCATCCTTTCCTTTTCAATTGTTGTCCGTAGGAAGGATTACAAATTCTCTCAACTGTCTTGCAATTTTCTCTCCTCACAACACACCTTTATATGTTCCATCCTTTCCTTTTCAAATATCCGTAGGAAGGATTACAAATTCTCTCAACTGTCTTGCAATTTTCTCTCATCACAATGTTATTTTTTCAGGATCTAACCACCAAGAAGCTGATTGGTGAAGGTCACTACCTAAATGGGCTGTATTATTTTTCAAAGGATCTGAATGTTCCAAAAGGGTTCCAAGTCCATTCAAATCAAGAACATAAGTTGTGGCACCAACATCTAGCTCATCCCTCAGAATCTGTTTTGTCCACCTTGTTTCCTAGTTTATGCAAATCCTCACTTATATGTGAAATTTGTCATTTGTCCAAATTTACTAGACTTTCATTTAATTCTTCCATATCTAGAGCTAGCAAGCTTTTCGAAATGGTGCACTCTTATGTTTAGGGACCTGCACCTGTAGAATCTTTTGATGGCTATAGGTACTTTATTACTTTTGTTGATGATTTTTCAAGAGTAACTTGTTTGTATCTCCTAAAATTCAAAAGTGAAGTCATGGATGCTTTCAAGAATTTTCATAATCTTTTCATACACCAATTCTCATCTCAAATTCACATACTAAGGTCTGACAATGGCACTGAATATACATCCAAAAGCATGACTGACTATTTAAGTACATGTGGCATTATGCATCAAACAAGCTGTGTAGGTACTCCTCAGCAAAATGGAATTGCTGAAAGGAAGAATAGGGATCTACTTGAAAAAACCAGGGCTCTAATGTTACAAATGAATGTGCCTAAGAGATTTTGGTCTCAAGGAGTTCTTGTAGCAATCTATCTTATCAACAGACTGCCTAGTCGTGTTCTGGATTCAAAATCTCCACATGAGGTCATGCAAAACAAAAAAAATTAACCTTTCCCATCTAAGAACTTTTGGCTGTACTTGTTATGCTCATATCCAATCCCATCACCGAGACAAACTAGATCCCAAAGCAATCAAATGTGTTTTCATGGGTTACTCCTCCACTCAAAAAGGTTACAAATGTTACAATTCATCTTCTAGGAAGCTGTTTGTTTCAAGAGATGTAAGATTTGATGAGACCAAACCTTATTTCAACAAAATATCATATCAAAATTGTCAAGGGGAGCAATTACTGGATTTTTTTCCATTACCAACTACAGTGGAATCTAGTGATCATGTACTTTCAGTACCTCATGACAGTAACTCTCGAGCAACCAGTAGTGACAACGTAATTGTTGCAGATGAAGCTGAAGTCTCAGAAACACAAGTGGTTTCTCATGACAATAACACATAAGCTATAGAAGACAGTGGAGTTGAACCTTTTGTGGTCTCAGCTCAACCTCGAAGGAATCCAACTAGAGATAGACATCCACCACCAAGATTGCAAGACTATGCAACATACAATGCAAGGTACCCAATTCACAAGTTTGTAAATTACTCAAAATTCTCTCACTCTCATGTAGCTTTTCTTACTAAGCTGTCAAATGAAAGTGAACCAAGAAATTTTGAAGAAGCTAATCTTCAAGATGTTAGTAGGCTAGCCATGGAAGAAGAACTTCAGGCTTTGGATGAAAATAAAACCTGGAATGTTGTTCAGCTTCTAAAAGGAAAGAAGGTTGTTGGCAGTAAGTGGATCTACAAAACCAAGTTTAATTCTGATGGTTCAATTGAAAGACACAAGGCAAGATTGGTGGCTCGTGGTTTTACTCAAACGTTTGGAGTTGATTATAAGGAGACATTTGCTCCAGTGGCTAAGATGAGTACAGTCAGAGTTCTGTTATCTATTGCAATAAATCATGAGTGGCCTTTGTATCAAATGGATATAAAAAAATGCTTTCTTGCATGGAGATCTTGAAAAGGAAGTTTACATGAAATTGCCTCCTGGTCATCCATAAGCACATAATTCAAGTATGGTTTGCAAGCTTCACAAATCCATTTATGGATTGAAACAATCTCCACGTGCTTGGTATGCCAAGCTTAGTTCTGTCATTGAAGAGTTTGGTTTCAAGAGAAGTCAAATTGATTCTTCCTTGTTTGTTTGAATTGGATTAGTTGGTAAATTAGTTGTCCTAATCTATGTTGATGATATCATCATCACAGGTGATAATATTGATGAGATTAATACTCTTAAGCATTCTCTCCATCATAAATTTTCCATTTAAGACTTAGGAGTATTAAAATACTTCCTTGGGATTGAAATGGCTAGTTCTTCCAAGGGACTATTTTTAAGTCAAAGGAAATATGTGATTGATTTGCTTCAAGAAGTGCAGATGATAGATTGCAAACCAACTTGTACCCCTCTTGATAGCAAACTGAAGTTGGACTTGGAAGGAAAATCTCTCAGCAACATAAGTTACTACCAAAGACTGATGGGTAAGCTTATATATCTCACCATTACTAGACCCGATATAACTTATGCAGTCAGCCTTGTAAGCC
The DNA here is from genome assembly GCA_003255065.1 of Cercis canadensis. Classification (NCBI taxonomy): domain Eukaryota; kingdom Viridiplantae; phylum Streptophyta; class Magnoliopsida; order Fabales; family Fabaceae; genus Cercis; species Cercis canadensis. The sequence continues at coordinate 238,323 of QAOA01005000.1, forward strand.
AATTCATGCATGCACCCACTGAAGCTCACTTAAACATTGTTAAAAGGATTCTAAGATACCTCAAGAGCTCCATTGGCCAAGGAATCATCATGAAGAACAATGGTCTTACTCACATCATGGCATACACTGATGCTGGCTGGGCAGGGAATGCTATTGACAGAAAATCCACTACTGGCTACTGCATCTTTGTTGGAGGGAACATCGTGACATCGAAGAGCAAAAAGCAAAATGTAATTGCTCGCTCAAGTGCAGAAGCTGAGTATTGGGCCATGGCTTCCACTGCATGTAAACTCATTTGGCTCAAGGGCCTTATCTTAGATTTGGGTTTCTTAAACAATAAATTGATGTTCCTCTTTTGTGGCAATTAGGCAGCTAGCATATTGCCTCTAATCCTGTGTTTCATGAACGTATCAAACACATTGAAGTTGATTGTCACTATGTTCGTGAACAAGTACAGTCCAAGGTGATTCAAACCACATTCACTCACAGCCATGATCAACTTGCTGATGTTTTCACCAAGTCCCTTGCGTTCATTTAGTTTCAACGCCTACTCTCCAAGCTTGGATCAATTAATCTCCTTGATCCAACTTGAGGGGGAGTATTGGAAGTATTGGTGGCTGCCAGTTGCTCTGGTGTGCTGCCATGCTGCTAGCTGCTAGCTGCTGTGATTAGCTATTGGTGGTTGTCCTTTTTACACGTTTGGTGTTTGTTGACTTTGTTACTTGTAATCAGAGTTTTTCCTATTTTTAAGATTGTAGCTATTGTCCAACAGTCCTTAGATTGACCAATTGTTATTAACTTGGCCAATAGATATTAGACTTCACCAATACTTGCATATGTACCCTTGTAATCATGTAAAGAAATATGAGAGAAAAGTTATTCTTTCTATCATTTTCTTCAGTCCAAGTATGTAGTTCTTTTTTGTTCTGTTGATACTTTATACAACAAGAGAGATAAACACTTTCTCCTCTACAATTTGTCTTGCAGAGAGGAAAGAGAGTGGGTTGAAAAAATATATACTTTTAAGATACTTAGGCATAAGTAATCCCTACAACAAACCACTCTCTTATTCTAAGTTTACTTGAGAATAAAAACTTAGTTAATTCTTACCACATTTTATATCTGAGGGTTGCTTTTCCTTTACAACATGCATTTCCTAGTTTCTTTTCACTTTTCCAATTCTTCATTGGCAACTGCAGCTTCAGTGAGAAGCATCAGATTGCTGTCTCCATCCTAGTCTGGGCCTGCTTCCTTCACGTTTTCATTCTCAGCTGCAGGCTTGTTTGCTTCTTGAAATCATCAAATAAACAGGCAAAACTACAAAGAATTAATTATTCATTTAGTTTAAGCCCTTATGTTTGCCTTTAATTGAAGAATTTCTGAACAAAATTACCAAATAGTTACAGAGGATATGTCAGTTTTGTGCCTGTTTGCTTTGACCAAAGCAATAGAAGCCTATATAGATGATGAATTGAAATGAGTCAATCAAATCTTAAAAGACATATATCATTTCCATAATTCTACTTACCCTCAATAGCTCCAATTAATCATCTATGATTGTTTCGACTTGGCCAAAATCTGGCCTTCAAAACTTCGCAGGTTGCTGGCTGAATGACATTAATATTGGTTTCTTAAGAAGTTAAGGTGAAGGTGATTGAGGAGGAAGAGGAGTTGTAACAACAAGTAGTTCTTTCTTCTTGTTGGCCTTTAAATAGTTGAAGAAAAAGGGATGTTCTTACTTATTCTTAATCACTCTCTATATATAAATTTCAATTATAGCGATGATGTGTTTACTGTGTGAGATTGAGCAATAGAGAAGTGAACATGGCGAGCAATGCAAACCCAAAAACCCACTTTGCATCTCAGATTCAAACCGCCAAACATATCCTTGGACGCCAACTCAGTAACACTTTGTTGACCTTATATGTGATTTTGGATTTTAGTGTGTATCATACCAGGCATTAAGTTTCCAAATTCCTCATCAGCGGTTACAAAACAGCCTTACATGGTTTGATTACTGAAACTTTGTTTACAAAATGCATGATTTTTGTAGCTTGTGCTTAGAGAATTGCATGCAGATCAATACATGCGTATATAATGTGAGCACAAGCACAAGTTGGCTGTACTGAACCTAACCAGCTTGGAAGCTTAAATGAAGACTGAAGATAGCAACAACCAGAATACATACACCCTGGTTCTTGCTATCTTAAGTGAGTGTTTCTTTTATCTTCATTTAACCTTCCATGGCTGGATCGAATAGAGCCAACTTTTGCTCATATTGTACAAGCATGTATCTGTATTCAATCCTCTAAGCACAAGAAAACCATGTATTAATTTGTGTAAGCCTGTTTTGTAACCGCCCAGGAAGTTGGAAAACTAAGCACTTGTGGTAATATATTGAAATCCCAAACGTTAGAAAAGAACAAAGTATTACTGAGGTGGGTCAAAAGTTATGTTTCACAGCTTGAATATGAGACTGTTTGTGTTTGCAATGATCGCCATGTCCACTTCTGTTCCTCAATCTCATACTCATAGTAAACACTTCATCACTATAATTCATATATAGGGAGAGAGAGACAGAGACCAATAGTAAGTAATTAAGAACATCATTTTCTGTCTTCAGCTATTTAAACACAACAAGAAGCTAGAGCTACTTCTTCTTACTTTCTCCTCCTCCATCACCATCCTCTATATCACCTTAACTTCTTAACAAATCAATGTCATTCAGTAGACCACCTACAAGGTATTAAAGGAAAAATTCCAGCTGGTATAAAACACTCACAAATGCACAATTGGAGCCGAAATTTTGCCTTTGAAACTTTGCATGTCGCTTACTAAATGACATTGATTGATTAAGAAATTAAGGTGATATATGGAGGATGGTGATGGAGGGAGAGGAGGAGGAAGTAAGAAGAAGTTGTTCTTGCTTCTTGTTGTGTTTAAATAGCTAAAGACAAAAAAAAGGATGTTCTTACTTACTATATATCAGTTTATAGTGATGAAATGTCTACTGAGTGTGAGATTGAGGAAGAGAATTGGATATGGCGATCATCGCAAACACAAACACACCTTGTGTCTGACATTTAAGCTGTCAAACATAACTTTTGACCCAACTTAGTAATATTTTGTTCTTTTATGAAGTCTTGGATTTTAGTATATAATACCACAGGTGCTTAATTAGTTTTCCAACTTCCTAGGCAGTTACAAAACAGCCTAATACATGGTTTTCCTGTGCTTAGAGGATTGAATACAAATACTTGCTTGTACAATAAGAGCACAAGTTGACTCTATTTGATCCAGCCATGGAAGGTTAAATGAAGACAGAAGAAACACTAACTTAAGATGTTGAATAGTTTGTAAATGAAGATGTGGAACAAAGTCCTACATTGGGCAAAACTAAGTAAGTTTGAGGTTTTATAAAGGCTAACAAGAAGCTAAGTGTAAATTTAAATAAATGGGCTTGTGAAGCCCATGTTGCTAACTCATTTGCTTACCAAAGCAAAGATATTTAAATTATTGTTTCCCTGATACTATTTCCTAATATAAGATAGAAAGAACTAGGGTGTATTCTGGTTGTTGCCATTATGCCATATGACAAAGTGTTACTGAGTTGGCGTCCAAGGATATGTTTGGCAGTTTGAATTTGAGATCCACAATATATATAGAGAGAGAGAGAATAAGTAAGAACATCCATTTTTCTTTAGCTATTTAAAGACCAACAAGAAGCAAGAATCACTTCTTGTTACAACCCCTCCTCCTTCTCCATCACCTTCACTTAACTTCTTATGCAATCAATATCATTCATCCCGCGACCTACGAAGTTCCAAAAGCCAGATTCTGGCCAAGAAAAATTAATCACATATGCCCAATTGGAGCTACTGAGGGTAAGTAGAATTATAGGAAATTATTTGATATCTGTCTTTTAAGATTTGATTGACTCATTTTGATTTGTCATCTATATAGGGTTTTGCTACTTTGGTCAAAGCAAACAAGCACAAAACTGGTGAATCCTCTTGAGGTATTTGGTAATTTTGTTTGGGAACTCTTCAACAAAAGATAGACATAAGGCTTAAACTAAATGATAAATTAATTCTTTGAATCTTTGCTTGTTTTTTTTAATGATTTCAGGAAGCAAATAAGCCTGCAGCTGAGAATGAAAACGTGAAGGAAGCAAGCCTAGACTAGGATGAAGACATCAATATGATGCTGCTCACTGAAGCTGCAGTTGCCAATGAAGAATTGGAAAAGGGAAAAGAAACTAGGAAATGCATGGTGTCAAGGAAAAGCAACTCTCAGACATAAAATCTGATTTTGCAAATGATATGTATATCTTCAGCAACATTTATTATAAAAAAATAAAAAAAATAAATTGTTTAGAGTTGTACTGTGTTATTGATCTATCTCATCATGGTCATATAAATTATTATAAATTTGANACTAAATGATAAATTAATTCTTTGAATCTTTGCTTGTTTTTTTAATGATTTCAGGAAGCAAATAAGCCTGCAGCTGAGAATGAAAACGTGAAGGAAGCAAGCCTAGACTAGGATGGAGACATCAATATGATGCTGCTCACTGAAGCTGCAGTTGCCAATGAAGAATTGGAAAAGGCAAAAGAAACTAGGAAATGCATGGTGTCAAGGAAAAGCAACTCTCAGACATAAAATCTGATTTTGCAAATGATATGTATATCTTCAGCAACATTTATTATAAAAAAATAAAAAAAAAAAATTGTTTAGAGTTGTACTGTGTTATTGATCTATCTCATCATGGTCATATAAATTATTATAAATTTGACTGATTTCTAATCAGTTAATAGTTTTATTACACCACATCTCAATGTCCCCAAAATCTTATGTTTATGTTTTAAATCAATTTATATACGTTTCCCTTGCTATCAGCATAAATTCTCCCTCAAATGTGGTAATAATGAACCAAGTTTTTATTCTCTAGTAAACTTAGAATAAGACAGTGGTTTGTTGTAGGGATCACTAATGCCTAAGCACCTAAAAAGTAATATATTTTTTCAACTCACTGTATTTCCTCTTTCTAAGTTTGCTGAGCAAGATAAATTCTAGAGGAGAAAGTGTTTATCTCTCCTCTTGTATAAAGTATCAACAGAACAAGAAAACAAAGAACTACACACTTACCTTAGATAAGTCATGTCTCGTAGTGTAGTTTGTTTGTTGTTGGCATTTTCCTAATTACTGCAGCTACAAAAACTATACTGGGATAAGACATACATGTAAGAAATGGTCGACAGTTCGAGAAGTTTCACATGAGAATTGACATGAAATGAATGACTTTCCAGGTTGTCTCCTACTGTATGTGTTTCTATATATTCAATGGGTCAACCTTCAGTTTGGACTATGTAGGGTACTGCTTAGAGGGCCTGTAAGTGTAACGTTCCTTTTAATTAAGATGCCTAGGCATGTACAATGTGAAAGTAGTTTGTCTCAAATGTAATCATGGTCACCCTTTTTGGTGCACTTAAATTTGTTTCCACAGTTTTGATGAGCTGCTTAGAATATATACTAAGACCTAGACCAGTCACAACACACAGTAAACACATTTATATGTATGCTTTGATGGCTATAGCAGTTATTTTGGTTGATTGACTTACACATCTATGGTTTCATAAATTATAGAACCTCATGCTTCTCTTTAATCGCTAAAACAAGTTGAGCTAGGGGCATGGCTCCTTTGTTATTCTCTTTTGTTTTTTTTTTTTTTCATTTTTTTTAAAAGGAATCTTATATGTTTTACTTGTTTGAAAAAGTTGAACAAAAACAAAATATGAGCTTTACTTGTTTCATTTTAATTAATATGTAATTTTCATATTACTCAAATTTCAATAATTATCATAACGTTTTTTAGGTGAATAATTATCATTATTAAAGAGTAATCAAATTTTATTTGGCAAAAGAAAAAGCTTTTTTTTTTTGTTGTTGAAACTTAAGAAAAATATTTAATTACTTAAAATTGATCCTATTCCTCACTTGCTTTCTTAATTACGTTAACTTTGCATTGTATATATATATATATATATTTAAAAGTCTTTTCTTTTGTAGACCAGAAAAAAAAAGCTTATTTTTGTATAGACTCACATTCTGCCAATCTTAAAAGGAATTTTACAATTTGACAAGCTCAATGTTCAAGAGTGGATTTCTACCTTCACTAAAAAAGGAGGGGATATTAAAGAGAAAGTGGTGTCCTCTTTTTATGTAACCTCTATTAATGATAAAGATGAAAAAAGAATTTTTCTCCTTTACATATCAGAAACCTACAATACAACTAATTAGGCCATACACAAGCGATTGTATAGGTTATTCAACGACACTCCTATTCTATGTTCAATTGAAAAAACAAAAAAATTATCCTATTTTTTTCATCAAATAAAGAAATCTAAATTTTTAAATTGAGAATACTGAAAAAATAAAGAACTGACCTGCTGGAATGTCAATTCTATAGGAGATCACTTAAACTTATGTTGTGGGTGCTGTGTTAAAAAAAAAAATCATTTTGATTATATTGATAGCATTAAAATAAGACATGAATTATTAAAAGCGAATATCTTCAACTCAAAACATACCTATAAACATAATGCCACTTGAAAATTCTTCTCCAGAGAGGGATTGGATTTGTTTTTCTATGCTTCACCGAGAGAAGGAACTCCAACAATTGATGCTAGAAGATGAATTTGGACAGAAGAGGAAAGCCATAAGCATTTTTGTTTAACACCTGAAATTGACACATGAACAAATCAAAGGACAGCCAATTCAGCCACAATAAGAGAGAAGATCTAACATTTTACTTACTCATTGAGTGGCAAAGATAAGTTGAATAGTCGAGAAAGAATATGAGAAACCTTTTATCCCCATTCTGTATTAATTTTACTTTGGAATATTCCTAAATCTTGAAGATAAAAATTAATTAAGATGAGATCGAGGGTTTGGGGTTCTATTTTTCTAGATCCAATAACTATGGACAAAAGTTATCGAGGGTTTTGGATTTTTATTTTCTAGATCTAGTAGCTGGAAAGGAGCTTGTGTGATATGAACCGGAGAATCGAGGAGGGACCAAGGAGACATAAATGAAGAGAGAATCACAAGATGATGACTCTAGCGATGTAACAAGGAAGAGAGGGTCGGCACAATTGTGAGTGAAGTATAACAAAGGGGCAATGAAGGATCGGCACAAATAACTTTTCAGGATAAAAGTTAATTAAGATGAGATCGAGGGTTTTGGGTTCTAATTTTTTAGATCTAGTAGATAGGAACAAGCTTGTGTGGTATGAACCGGGAAATCGAGGAGATCAAAGGGAGACATCAATGAAGAGAGAAGCACAAGACGGGGACCCTAGCTATGTATCGAGGAAAAGAGGGTTGGCACAATTGTGAGTGAATGGATAACAAGGGGCAATGAAGTATTGGCACAAATAACTTTTGAGGATAAAAGTTAATAAGATGAGATTGAGGGTTTTGGGTTCTAATTTTTTAGATCTAGTTGATAGGAACAAAGCTTGTGTGGTATAAACCAAGGACATTGAGGAGATCAAAGGGAGACATCAATGAAGAGAGAAGCACAAGACTGGGACCCTAGCGATGTATTGAGGAAAAGAGGGTTGACACAATTGTGAGTGAATGGATACAAGGGGCAATGAAGGATCGGCACAAATAACTTCCTAGGATAAAAGTTAATTAAGATGTGATAGAGGGTTTTGGGTTTTAAGTATTTAGATCTAGTAGATAGGAATAAGTTTGTGTGGTATGAACTGGGGCATCGAGGAGATCAAAGGGAGACATCAATGAAGAGAGAAGTACAAGACGGGGACCCTAGAGATGTATTGAGGAAGAGAGGGTTGGCACAATTGTGAGTCAATGGATAACAAGAGGATGATAAAGGATCAGCACATATAACTTTGCGGGATACAGGATGAAAAACAAGAGAGTGAGAAATAAAAAGAAAAATCAAGGAACATTGAAAAGTTTCACTAGACGTTAGATACATACTAGCGATACACATGTTTTTCTCTTACAATTATGTATGGCCACGTCTAGCACTAAATAGCTGAGTTTTCAAAAAAAAATAAAAATGCTAAATTGAATATTTTCCAATTTATTTTAAGATGAATTGATCAAGGATCGATTTTAACCTCAACTAAATTATGGAAATATTTAGCTACTCCATTTCTATGGCTTTTATGGTATATATAAAAAGAATAAGGACTTAATTTTTCATATCAAATTAGCTACGAACTTTTTTTAATCCAAATCTTGCAGTGACTTAAATCTTTATAAAGATAAATTGATTGAATACTAAATATGCATGAATTTTGGGAACGTACGTTGATATATGAATTAATAATATCGCGCATTTGAGTAAAAAAGTCACTTGCCATGAAATTCACGGAGTTTTGTGAAGCCATAAGTCAAGGAGAGCATTAGCAATCAAACATAGTTCCATCTATTAATTATTTCACTATTGATAGAATCTTGAAATGCATAGTTGCTATCATACAAAAAATGTGACATGGAATATAGCATATAGATGTCATATTGACTATAGAACAAACCACAGTGCACTTTGCTTACCAGTTTCAAAACAGCTCACTTAGGCTCGGCTCAGCCCCTGTTTGAAGTTTGAATTGATTCCTGAAACTGTCATCTATGTCCAACCCAGCTAATTAAAAACAAGAAAAGATTCATGAAACTGTCTCCAATTAATATATGCACAAATACATGCATAGATGACAGTTTCTCACATTGTATATATATTACAACAGAAACGTTACTTGTGTATATTAATTTGTCCACTGCTGATTTTAAATTTGCATACTCTGGTTCTGGTTGTTTGATCCTTTAAAGCAACTCAAGTACCACGCCTTAGTCAAATTTCAACTCACACTCGAAACAACATTGACCGTTTCTTTTACTTTACTTGTTTTTGTCTTTATTGATTTAATTCATTATTTACTATTTATTCTCTCACTCTCTCAAAGAAAACAGCAGAGTATGAGTGTAGTTCATTGGCATTATCCAAAAATTGAATTTAAACCTCAGTAAATGAAGGGAATTATGGAAGAGGGACGGTTACTTCCAATTTTTGTAAATAATTTTTTTTTTCTTTTCCAATGAAAAAAATCGAGAATAAAGAATTGGGACTGCAAACTAGTCTGTTCTAATGAACTAAGCTTTGTTGTGCCCAGGACGCAGAATTAGGGAATTGGGACTAATTGGGCCATTCTCATTTTTTATAAGGCCTGCGATTTTTTGTCATTTTTATAATTTAAAAAATAAAATTGGGCTAAACTTGAACCATGTAATTAACCACAAACATGAAAACCTAGGCTGGATGGTATGTCTGGTATCTTCTTTGGTGAATGCTAGGATGATGTTGGGAAGTGGGAACCATTTCTTTAAAAAATAAATCAGGCATTTCTACTTATCCTCATAACCCTACAACGTTGAGCTTAGGCTGGCTAAAATTGGCCGTTTTAAAATTTAGGCTTTTTAGTTGGACTAGGTTAGGCCAAATTGACATTGTTAGTACAAATATAAGTTAAAAATAATGTAATATGATAAAAGAATAAATTATTGTTATATGTTGAATAAATAATGTTATTTTTGGTGCAAGTGAATAAGGTTTTGAATAAGGGAAGGATAATTATTAAATGATCAAAATCTAAGAATGTGATATATTTTTTTGGACATTTCATATTTTCAAAAACCACAGCTGGTTTGAAAAATATTCAGAATACTTTTCAAAAGCTATTGTGACTTTTAAAAAGCAACAGTAGAAATAGCCTATAAAATTGTTTTCCAAACACAAATTATGAATATAAGCTACTAGTTATTGTATAACAGCCTCGTTTCTTGAGGCCAATAAATATGAGCCACGAGAAGGTTTCTAAACATAACCATGGATTTGCCACGAATAAACTGGTAATTAAGTAACCAGATACAGCAGCAACAATGTCTTATACCATTTCCTCTCAGAATTCGTATATATAATGCAGCCTACAGAAACTTACCTAAAAATCTCTAGGACTAGTACACAACAGGGGGCCAAACATCATGAAGTGTTTAAGCAGGTCTTAACCAACACGTCCTTGTAACGTATATTGCTTTTTCTGATGCAGGCTATCATGGACATGATTTAGAAGACATGATAAACCTTCAAAGTAAAGGATCCACAGAGAAAAACAGCAACACATGTTCAGAAACTCGGTTACATAATATGTTTTAAACTTTTCCAGAGTTGTAATTGAGTCAACATTTTCACATTGAAAGATAATACTGCTAGCATACAGAATTTACTGAAGAATCATGTTCTTTTCTTTGTCAGATTCAGGCCACTAAGCTCTCTACTAACAATCTAGATATTCTAACTGGTGACTCAACTAGTATGTGACAGCACGAGTTTCAGCAGAAAAAAATTGTAGCAAGCAATGAGGAAGCATTCCATGGCCGGTAAGAAGCTAGCACATTAAGTGAGTATTGTTCAGGAACGCGGCAGAGTGAGATGACATCCTCGTAAATGAAAATCAAAGGAAGGAAAATACACTCTTGAACCCAAGAAATGAATCTACTTCCCTCGTTTTTCCTGCAGTTTCAAACGAACAGCACTGTCTTCTTAGTTCACTTGAACTAGACTTATCTTCTTTAGATTCACTCCAAGAGTAATGCTGCTTCCTGCTAATCTCTGTGCAGCTTCCTAGATCTGGTGACCCCTTTTTGTCCTTCAGCATTGGAACACTAAAAGTTCCTGTATGGATGGATGATAGAACAGGATTCGTTCTTGAAACTCCATCAGGAAGATTTAGCACTCCGCCTATGCCACAGAGGCCTTCAAATTTTTTATGTTTCATCTCTGAGTTATTGTTAGAACTAGATGCATATTTTTCCAGTGCAGCAGTTTCCATGTATGAACTAAGTAGGTTATCTCTGGCAATGACAGAGGAATTGTTCTCTGTAGCCTCATCAAAAGCAGCATTCAAAGAATTGGGATGATTCTGGGAGAATGATTCCTTTGTTGGGATGAATAACTCCATGCAGTCAAACTTGCTAATCAGTGGAAAATCCTTGGATTTTCTACGTATGTGGTCAAAAACTGTTTCTTCAGTAGTTGATGTCTCACGTGTACTTGCTTCAGGTTTAGGATAGATAACACCTTCAACAATGGAAAGATACATTGGAAACTCCACATGAAAACCAAAGGATGATTATTAAAGTATATGCCTAACGATAATATGTACCTGTTCCAACCATATTATTCAAATTACTTGAGCTTCCAGCCGTACCATGATGCTTTGAAGTCAGACATGGATCGATATCTTTCTGTTCTGCCTCACTGAGTTCTGCATGCAAATTCACTTCAGTTTGTCGAGGAATTTTAAGTCTGTCTATCTCATTAAGAACAACTACTTCCTGATAGAGTTCAGGCCTCTTCTCCCGGGCACGTTTTCTTGTGAGAAGAAGGACCTCGGGTGATGGAGAGTGAATATTATCGGATGCAGACAGGAAAGACAAGTTTTTGGCCTTCTGCCGTATGTGGTCAAATACTGTTTTCTCAGTGATGATCTTGCATTCATCGTCTTCAAACTCAGGTGCATGCCCACCTTCCAATGATTGAGATAGAAGTAGTGGGTGAAAAGGGGAGAATGATTTTAAAAATCAGAAAAGCAAACAAAATTGTAGTAGTACCTTCCCCCAACTCTTCATCTAGAAGGTTGAAGTTTGGACTGAGACAGAAGAATTATATAGAAATCAGAAATTTTAGGTCTTCCAAAAGCTATAGCAGATCTGTTTAATAGAAAAAAAGAAGTTATACTTGACATCATATGGAAAGATGACTAACATGGAAGCCATTTCATTTTTAGACTTTCTCAAACTGCTTAGCTCTTTTATCGGTATTTGAGGTGCGATTATATTGTCATCTTCTATGATGTATACCTCCTCAGCTGGAGGAAATGAAGAAGGCTGCTTCCTTTTTCTCTTTAAATGCATGTTTGACTTGTTCTCTATGATCAAGGGAATTTTTTGGTGGATATCAATACCAACTATATAGACAAAATAGAAGAATGAGTTATAACTGAACAACTTAAAGAAAGCATATATTGGGGGATTCATAATTTAGACATATATTAGCCATGGCTTACTGTATTCCTCATATATAAAATCAGCTTTAATAGTCTGCTTCCCTTCTTGTGGGATTGTCACAAAAATTGTTGCACTGTAAGGGCTGCATCAGGAAAGAATAAAAAGTAAAAGGTAAAGGGTGGTTCTAGGACTATAAAAAGTAAAGGTTGCAGTTGGCAATCTAACAGAAAGAATTATAAAATCGAGCATCCCAAATAGTACTTGAAATTTATGTGTTATTCATTTTCGGTTGTCCTCATTATCCACTGAACGAAGTATCAGAAGTAACTTGTAGCTATGTAACACGTGTTATGGCCATTATATTAGAGTGTATTTAATGGAGAGTGTTTCTCTTTGAATACCATGTAAAAGACTCTGGATTTTGAAAACTGAGCATGATTGTTCATGTAAAAACCCCCAAAAATTAAAATGCTTCATACTCTCACTAGAAAACATCTCATGCTGGGACGGTGCACTATATAATAAGCTTTTGTTGCAAAAAGAGAGCCAAGGTTTTTCAGGTCATGTACCTGGAGAACTGATCCACCCTGCCACCCAAAAAAAAAAAAAAACAAAGAGTTACATACTTTTTAGATGAGGAAAAACAAATTCGTATAAATTGCATAGTGAACCACTGAGGAGTCAATACCAACACAAGAGAGAGATGTTTGATATAAACACCTTGGTATTGCCCTAGAATCAGTGTAAAAATTATCTAGTCATAGACTGAACTTTCAGTCATCATCACCTTATTTTTTCATGAAATATTATAGTGTTGTCTTCCTCCGAACCAATGATCTGTAAGAAAGAAGTTTTAGCAGCTCATTCGGATTACTTTATGTACTCAAGTTCTCCACAGGAAACATCCATATAACTCACCATATCAGCATAATGTCGTTTAACTGACTGCACAGACTCTGATATCCTAGTAAATGTTGCTACTAGCTGAGACTTTCCTTGTCTCTGGCTTTCAATTTCCACAAGCTTCATATCAACTTTTGGAGGTAGCGATAGTAAAGAATCCTTGATATGGTTCCCAAATGGGTATTTTCGACCAGTTACTATCTCTATTCTCCTGGGATCAGCTTCAGCTAGTGCCTCAAATGATTTGATTCCCATTGAATACAGCGCCTAAAAAGAGAATCAAGAGAACCATGCAAATAAGGGGTAGCGAATTACAAGGACTTGTAATTTTACATATACATTAATAACATGAACAACTCAATAAAATATAACCTTCGCTGTAACCACCCCAATTCCGGGTAACTGTTTCAACAAGTATGGACTGTCATCCCAGAGTTTCTGGTCCAGTGATTTGGCTAGAAGGGCAGAATTCACAGCTCCTTTGTAATTCTTTTTGTAGATAAAATAATCTTTCATGCATTTAGCAATTCTACACCCATTTGAGCATATAGAATTCATGTCCTGTTGCATCATGTTTACTTAATCACTAAGATTTAAGTATGTTGATAAGCATTGCAAAATATTGAGATAACAATACTGCACCTGAATTAGGGATAGATCATGAACTGAAGGATCACCAGTCAAGCAGTCATTTGCCAAAATAAATATTTTTTCTTCTCTTGTTTGAATGCGCTTTTTCCTTTTCCCTTTATCTACAAGGATGTGAAAGCGAAGCCGCCCATCTTTATCAGCATTGATGTCATTTAAGATCTTCTTCTCATTGCGCCTGAGCTGTATCCCTTCATTTTCCATTACAAATTGCAATAATACTTTGGCTGAAACATCGTGTCTTAATATATTATAATATCACAAATATATGCATACAAGCAATTTCCTCAGCACGGCAAATAACATGAAGCGCATCTTCTAAATTACAGTTTTCAGGGGTTCGCATGATCTGTTTCATGGTGTCAAATCTCAAATAATACTTTGTCATAAATCTTCCAGGCTCTAAGACAGAAAAAGGAAAACTTATTAGTAACCAACGAGATTTTAGTCCTCTATAAATACAGCAGAAATTATTTTTTCACAAGTTGAAGATATTTATACCTAATGGCCTCAAGAGGAAACCGTCTTCATCAACCCAGATCAGTTGATGCTGTGACAACTCATTAACTTTCTTAACACATATCTCTGAGATAACATAGCTTCAATAAGTAATGAAGAAGCAAAAATGGCAAAGCAACCCTAAATGAAGGTGAGAGAGAGAATAAAAATAGAACATCAGTTGAAAAAAACCAGTTGATAACAATTGTACCTTGCACATGCTTCTCTAAACGGTCACCAGAAATTCCCTTTTTAACTGCATAATTCTCGGGGTTCTGCTGTGCATAAACGTTCTCATCAGATGGAACAAAATTTAAGATGAATCAGGAAGACATCCTTAATCACGTACCCTTTTCATTCTCACATACAAGTATGAGCATTTCATCCATTCAATTGCCTTCGTAATATCAGATACGGTCAGTTGAACTATTTCTGCAGTTAAATGCTCCGTTACACATGACAGCAATCTATAGTAAGCAAACATTAATTAGCTAATCAGAATAAATGCACAAGGTTTCCGGAATATGTTCAACAATCTAGGACACTATATCCACACTGCAACTTAAATTGTGGTAAACATACTGTGATTCCACCATTTCACACCCATTTAAGAGATTCTCGTGCAAATGGACCTGTAATGTGAGAGAAAATACATATTTAGAAAGAGCAGTTCCTGCATCAAATTTGAAGAACAGCAATTGTAACAGTAGAAAAAACTATCTAGGCCAATACCAAGTATTACATACAAGAGTGTGTGTGTGTGTGTGCGTGTGCGCGTGTGAGAGAGAGAGAGAGAGAGAAACGAGGGGAAGGAAAACAGATGTTGCTTCACCGTTTCTCTTCTTGTCATGATTATAACCATCCCTGTGTCATCAAATGGTGGTCGGCCTGCCCTGCCACACATCTGTAGCATAACCAAGTAAAATGAAAATTAGTCAAACAATGTCTTATTTTTTAGTTTTATTTCCTTTCAATATAGTCATTGTGAAGGAATAACAAAGAATACACATCTCCCAAGCTTGTTTCTTCTTCACTTGGCTGCTGAAAGCTCCAGGATATTTGGACTAAGGGCAACAAAATCACCAAGAAATACGCGCATCTTAATCACAGGCTATCCCATATATGCAGTAGTATAAGAAACTGCTTAAAAGTGATGAAAGAAATCCTCTGTATGCATTTGTGCGCTAAAAATAATTGTCATGCCCACACTTCTATCCAGATGATATCAGAGTGTATACATGATTCAGATTATGCAGAAGTCATCTGATACCCAGTTACATATATCCTTATTTTTTTAGCAATATTAAGATATCAATGGCATCTTAAGACAAGAAACTCACCTGCAATATTGTCGAGCGGTCATATTCCATATAGAGACCCTTTTCCTTGTTGCTGAAGAAAATTAAAATTTCAATAAATAAATTGCAAAACTGATTTCCTAGTATGTTATGATGACACGTATCAGAAATCAAAAAGTATCAACATACAAGTGCTGTGTTGATTTAATAACTACTGTATGTGCTGGAAGGTTGACTCCATGGGCCAGAGTGTTTGTAGCACAAAGTACTTGAATGTCACCCTTCAGGAAAAGGCCTTCCATGAGATTGCGATCCTTGAGGCAAAGCCCACCATTGTGATAACCAACTGTAAGAAAATCATTTTCTGAAAGTCACATATTTATCTTTTCAGTAATCTAACATTCACACATGGACATCATAGTAACTTTCAAGTAAGCATTGTGCTTTTGGCCAAAAAAGAGAAAGGTTACATCCGTACCACCATAAAGGATATATGACTGCATTTGCTTGTCACTGCATGATAGAGAAGCTTCTCTCAGACGATCTTGCTGTTCTTTGTTCTTAATGAATGGATTTGAGTAACCAAAGCTCATGGCTATTTGAGAGAGTCGCTGAGCTGCTTCTTGTGCTCCTTTTCTAGTTGAGCAAAATATAAGAGCAGATTTCCCTCTTGAATAATGCATGAGGATATCTGAAATGAATTGCAGACATAAAATTATGAAAGTCACCTAAAATAGAAATGCCAAGATCAGAGAACCAAATATGAATAAAATTACAAAGCTGTTAAATAGTTAGGCCAGGTACTCCTGCTTACCAAAAATATAGTTTTGAAGGCGCTGCGTGGTGGCATAAACATATATCATTAGAAATTGAGATAAGTTTAATTGGTGATCATATTTTCTTCTTGACAGTTTGCATTAAAATATCTCAGAGTAAAGAATGAAAGATTGATATTATCTAAATTTTTTGAACATGAAACTAACCTTCTCAAATAGAAAGTCATTTTTTGCTGGAGCATAACCTGCAAAAATTTGGTAATACAATGATTATTAAGGATCTATCAATTACCATAACTATACTCCACAACATAAACAAATATAAATTAAAACTCAGCAAATGCCTAGAAAGATTAAGAATATTTTGTTGTTGAGATCGCCTTTTCCTGAAATAAGTGCATCTTGCTCAATTGTATAGTTTATTAGAATAGTATGCAACAAATGATAGGGAACTAATTGCAAGACTTTTAAGTTCATTCTTATAGCATACCAAAAACCTTGGTTGTCAACTTTATAGGCCTCATTTCTTCTCCAAACCTGTGAACATTCAAAAGCTAACATAAATTTAATGGATATGGACACTGAGCAATATAGTACATACTCATCCTTTGAACATGGAGGTGGAAAGCTACCTTTTAATTCCTTGGACAGGAACCTTAAGCCACTCAGCTGCATTAGTAAATACATGGTATATAAAATATTCCCATGGTTGTTTGATTTTATTTTAAATTGAATAACTCTTGTGATAACATCAATCAAAGCAAGAATTACCTAGATCCTCGATATTTGGGATTGTGGCAGACACAGCTAGGAAGCGGACCTGAGCAAGAGGATTCAATTTCATTTTTGGATTGCAAGAAACCATTTTTATCCTACTAACAATTGCTTCCAAAGCAGCTCCACGTGCATCATTCAACAGATGAACTTCATCAATAAGTAGTAGTGCTATGTCGCTGAAAAAGCTCAAGCCACCATCTTTTATACCATATCGTGACACAGCATCAAATTTCTATTCATGAAGAAAAGAAGTCTATTTAGGCATCCCTATAATTGACTGCTTGTGCATGTGTGCATGTCTGTCTGCATGGAAGAATGCAATCCCTATCAAAGTGATGTAAGAGCAAGAAGAAAGTAACCAAAGAGACATAGGTTTAGAAAGTCAAAGAGGGAATGGATACTTATAACACAAACGATTATCCTGTATAGACTAAATTGGGAAAAAGTTGTGCGGCTGATCCCAATTAGTATAGTTCTAAGAGAAAATTAAGTTAAATGAGTTCCCAGTTTCATATTCTGGTACTGTCAGGAAGATATATACTCAACTTCATAAGTCAATATAACAGTTGAACATTCACCTGATATGTGTGTGTGTGTGTAGAGAGAGAGAGACAGAAGCAAAAGCATTTTATAGAATAAGTGGTCTACTTCTGTCCACATAATAGTATTTGCATACTGACCTCAGGAGTGGTCAGAATAATATCTGCTTCATGTATATTCCTTAAGTTGTAAGATTCATTGTCACCTGTCAGCTCCAGGCAATTTACCCCCCATGGTGCAAACTTCTGATTCCAATCACGAAGCTTCTCCTGTACTAAAGCCTTAGATGGGGCTATGTAGATCTTGGCACCATGTCATCATTGTAGTTATAATTAGTTATGTCTACATGGAGATGGATATACTCATGAACTTGTAGTTTAATATGTATCACTATGTGCAAGAGCTTGAGCTGTCATTTTTGTGCAAATGCAAGATGAAGCTACATTATAGGAAAGACTCATAGGATCTAAATGATTTATATAAGGAAATAGAGAACCTGACTACATGCCTCAGTGGTTGTGAACATGATTCTATTATACTACTTCCAAAAGGAATACTGTGAGAAATGTATCACATCTGGAGTCATTTGGCAAAGGACTTACTGTTTTCAGAGTTCCTTTTACATGTATGAATTTCCCCTCTGAAGAGATGAACCTGGAGAGAAGCCTTAGAATGCAAAGCTCAAAGAGTACTGTTTTTCCACTTCCAGTTGGTGCGGAGATGACCATATTTGCATCAGAGTGAAAACAGATAGGAAAGCATTCACTCTGAAGTGAATTAAAATACCTATATATATAATTCATGAAAACCATCATTTGGAACAACAATCTTTAACCATATTACGTAGAGAGCTCATCATATCAACTAAGAAAGCTAAGCCTTTTAAGATCTTTTTATGTGCAGAGTATTTTCTGCACCTAAACTATCAGAGGTTTGAAAGTGTCAGAGATGGTGAAGAATGACAATCATTTACAATTTTGAAACTACACATAAAGATTGATTAAAATAAAAAATTGACTAAAAGGTAAGCTATCAAAGTAGCTAAAATTCAATTTTCATGCTAACTTAATAAACGCATAAGATATTTTGGAAAAAAAAAAAAGAGTACCTGAAACTAAAAGTTGAACGGAAAGGTGCAGGCAAATCTAATACAGACTTCAACGTATATGAATCCATATTCTGGATGCTGAATTTACGAAATAAATATAAGTTAAGATTAAAGTTAAAACAAGAGTATCTCTTCTACGTCATAGACTTGCATAATAAAGGTAACTGATCAAAGCATGATAATAAGATATTACGTATTAACATATAATTTCATATCAAAAGGAATGAGACAGTATATAAACCTGATTCTTACGGAATAACAATCAAATCTTATTCTGATTAATTTACAGACAATAGTGCTATGCACAAAAAAATAAAATAAATAAATAAATAACAATAACAATGAGAGAAGTCTTGACAAAATAATGGAGAAGAAAAACTCAAATTCTTTGTAAAAGGATAGAATAAATAAAATCGAAGAATTTCGAAATATTAACGGTCATCACATACTTTAGAAATTCATTGCAACATACAAAAAATTCAAGAACAAATCAGAATAAAATTGATAAACCGTTTCAATACACTGAAATTCTCCACTAAATAAGACAATAAATCTTCATAATTTTTAACAAAGAAAAAATAAATTGAGAAATCTTATTTTGAGCACAATCAGTTCTTTTGCAGCATGCCTTAAATATGTACATGAAAATAAATAACTCAAGAATCCATGAATCCAGTGAATCTGAGATCTACATTGTACAAATTTATCAAGATATAGGCGAATTCAAACCCTGAAATGAAAAGAAAAACAAAGATAATAGTCTAAGATGCATTCTAGAGAATTCCATCAAAATATCAGAAACAGAAGTGCATAAAATTCCTCATCGATTCCTCAAATCCAGAAGAAATACCAGATACATCCAGTTTCACACTCCTATGTTTCTGTAGAAATGGAGAGAGAGAAAGAGAGAAAGAGAAACCTGAGAGAAAGGAAGAAGATGAAGTTCGAACTCGCAGTGCGAAGAAACTGTGATGAGCAATTATGAGGCGAAAATGAAATAGGCCGATATTTATACTTGGACCAAGTCCTTCTGGCGGGAACTCCACCGGATTTGCACCGATCCGACCCTGCCTAGAAAGAAATTGCCCTAAACGCTTTTTGTCCTTTTCGTCCGACCCGACCTGCCGGCCGACTCCGAACTTGCCGTAAGCGCTACTAGCAATTGTCTGGGCCTATGAATATCTACCCAATGGACCCTTCCATTTGTTTTTTGGGCCATGCTATTGTATGATCATGGCTTTTAATACAACGATATAAGCCCTAGATTACATAATGCAAGGTGCCACAAAGCATCAATTTGTAAAAATTTGTCACTATAGATATAGCTCTAGTGCATCTAATTATATATATATATACTATAAAAAATATAAATATCTAACAAATACAGTCTATAGCTTAACTTCTATTCAGCTCACCTAAATGAGTTTTTTTTTTTAATTTTATTCAGCAACATAAATGGATTTTTTTTAATTTTCTTTTCTTTTCTCAAAATATCCTTTACCAATTCAATTAATAAAAAGAATAAAAATTAAATAACATAAACATCAAAAATAATATGACAAAGAGAAGGGAGGGTGGAAGAGGAAGAGGAAGAGGAAAAGGAAGAGAAAGAACGGAGGGAGAAAGAAAGGGAAGACACATCGAGAGGGAGGGAGAAAGGAAGATAGAGAGAAAAAATTGGGTAGAAATGAAGAGGGACTAAGGAAAGATAGGAGAAATCCATCGAGCTTGTGGTGATTTCCGGCGTCATCAGTGGCGGAAGATGGTGGAGAGGAAGAACCTCGTCACACCCAGGTTGAATTTCTTCCTCCCATTCTCTGATTTAGTGTGTGGGTAAATCCTTTGACTCTCTTTCTTCAATTTTTTCTTCTTCTTCTTCAGCATGTCTCTCACTCTCTCTCTTGAATTTTGTTCTTTTGTAGCTATGTTTTCTTTGCTGAATTGGGAAGAGATAAATTCGTTGTCTTAGTTTGCATTCTAAAATTTCTTAGTTCGCATACTTAAATTTCTTAGTTGGCGAACTGATAGCAAATCTGCACTGAATTCGACAATCCGCTGCTCTGAGCTCGGTTTGGCACCCCTCGTGCCGAATCCTGTGATCTAGTATAAGCCCACACAACATTTATAACAGCAATTTATTTCCTAGTTCCTAACTTTTTATATATTTTTTTTCTTTACCAAAGCTTCCTTAAACTATTTGTAACCCAAAAAAAGATGCCAAAAAAAAAAAGTATCCTCCTCAGTGGCACCCAGTCCCTAACCACCAATCCCCAAAATTGTATGACACATACTTTTATTGAAGTTTGACAAAATTGCAAAAGCATATTCTCTTACTTTAGAAATTACATAAACCTTCCTTTACAACAATTAATCTATATCTTTACGCCACGAATAAAATTGTGTGGTATTTAACGTGTTAAATCTAATTTACCGTAGAATATTAGTTTATGGGTCTGTTTGGGAGTTTTTTTGAGGAAAGAAGAGAGGAAAGGAGAGGAAATAGAAGGAAAGAAAAGGGAGGAGTTTTTCTCTTCTTTGTTTGGATGATTAAAATTAGCAAAAGAAAAGGAAAGCGAAAGAAAAGTCTTATTGTAAAGTATTTTTACTAATTTATCCTTTATTATTAAAATAGATATATTTTATATAAAATTAAATAATATAATACACTTATTTCTTTTCTTTTTTTCTCTAAACTAATTAATTAATAGAACTAGAAAATAAATTAAATATTTTTTTAAAAAATTAAATTAATCAACAAATCAGGAATAAATCATCCTAACATATTATAAAGCAATGATTAAGTATAACAGTAAAAGTTCAAATTGAGGCAATTTGATCACAAGAAAAATATATATAAAAAAACTAACAACTCTCAAGTCTTTAAATGTGACCATTTCATACCATAATAAGCCCTAATTATATAAACTATTCAAAAAAAAAAATTAAACCAGTCCACTTAAAATCATAAGGTGATTTACAAGTATTATAGAATAGTAACGTAACTCTTAGAATAGTAACGTAACTCTTTTAAATAATTAAACCAGAGCATAAATCATTCAGAAACATGTGTGAAGCTATAAATAATTAAATACAAGGTTTGTACATTCAAAGTCAATAATTTTTCCAATCTCCCATGATGCAAAGTACAACATAAGTTTATAGGTATCAAGCCCTACTCCCACCAATGCCCTTCTCCATCATATGTTCTGCTATGAAATTACAAGCTCCATTAGATGGCACAACTTTGCTTTGTCAAGGACTAAGATCTGTATAATGCAGCTTTTTGTAGGCCAACACCTTGTGAAAATGAATTCTCCATTTCATCAGAAAGATACATAATCAAATATTGCACATTCAGAATCTAACACAAAGCTTGTTGATGCCAAATTTAGTAAAACATATCAACATATATGTTTTTCTGCAGTAAATACCATAAATGCAACAAATCTTCCTTCAGTAAAAGCAAGAATATTACAGTAAAAAGTTCATCTTTATGAGGAATATAAAAGTTGTATCAAAGAAAATAAGGTC
>QAOA01005000.1:260521-362821 GCA_003255065.1 Cercis canadensis
AAAAAAAAAAAAAAAAAAAAAAAAAAAAAAAAAAAAAAAAAAAAAAAAAAAAAAAAAAAAAAAAAAAAAAAAAAAAAAAAAAAAAAAAAAATCAAATTTATAGGTAAAGTATCTCTATGACAAGTCTCAAAGATATTGAAGTTCATATGCCTTGGCCAAAGAGATATGACCCCTGAAAATTTACTTTATTTGAGTACTGAAGCACTACAGAAAAAACCAAGAAGTATGCTTTTGATCTCAACAGCTCCATGGAGAATCAGTTTGAACTTCTATCCACATGGACAAAAGAAAACCTGTGATATTCGAAGCACAACATTATTATACAGGAGGTTACATATAGAAGGAAATGATTATAGCAAAGTGTGAAGACTGACATCAGCATTGGACATAAGTTTTCTAAGCCTTAACCTTGAATCAGTTTCACTTTCTGTTGCAAAACAATCAGGAACTTGAATCAGGGAGCCTATACATGTACAGAAAGCTTCACACCAAAGCTATACTAACACAGCTCATTGCAGTCACAGCAAGAATTCTCTCATCTCCTTGATTATCCATCTAAAAGATCAAACAAAATAAGTATTTCAAGGACAAACTTTACAGTATTATATAGAAAGAGGCGTACAGGAGACCTATTGTTAATCCCTGTGTACTCATCTACATTTTCTCACAGGCAGGAAGATGCATATAGATTCTACTTCAAATAATTCAGAAATTAGTCCTATATATCATCCAATTTAGAGAGTTTAACAAAAATGATAACAACCAATAAATAAAAACTGAAAAAAAAAAAAATAAGTTTCTTCAGCAAACACATTTCAGTACTTAACATGCACATTTAGTGTCACCGGATGATCTGCAGCGGGAGGCTAGCAGAGATGGCTAGCAGCAGTGCATGGAAATCAATGGTAATCTCTGGCGTAGATTCAGGTGTTATTACCATTAGGGAAGAGAAATATGACTCATTAATAATACAATTGGCTGACTAAACACTAAAATTATGACTCCTACTAACTAATAAATATCAAGATTATTCTAAGGGCTTATATTTGTCATTAATACAAAAATACATAAGGATTTTTACTAGGCTATCTGTATCACATATGACTCAAATTTAGTCAATCTAATTCAGTTTTCCATAATAATTTTGGTGCATTCACCAACAAAACTATTATACAAATAACTATGATGGATTAAAATTGTCAGTTCTTACTTTCAAATTTGCACAAGTTTATTACATGGTATGTGCCTAAGTCTTCCATCAAATCAAACAATCTTCTAAATTAAAAAAAATCCACTAAACTGTTTGGCATACTTGGTACAACACAAAATGACCCAGCTAACAATATTTAGTTGAGAGAGATCAAGGGAATATTAGCACCATGGATAATGGAAAATGAAAAATATCTATTGTCACAAGAAACAGCCATCATGTTACTTCATTGGAAAAAGACAGGGATGAAGTAAAATATAAGACAAACCCATTATACACATATGCCAGCTTATCTAAAAATTAATATTAATCATCTATAAAATGTCAAATTAGTCACAGAGACTAGTTTTTCAATCTAATCACACAGATCAAGCTTCTCCCATCTTGGCTCCACAAATAAATGGTGACATTAGAACAAGACTAATTTTGAATCTTAACAACCCTCATAGCTCTCCAGCCAACAAAAATATACCAAACTATAATAGAGTGAGAAAACAAGACAAGTGCTCTTATTATTTCACTGATTCACCAATGATACATTCATTTGCAAAATTACAGTACTCAAATGCTAAAAAATAGTATTGGAAACATGCCCTACTTGGGAATTTGGCATTATGAACTTCTGTACAAATAAATCCACAAAAGAACAATGACACTTCTTTAACATTTTACTTTATTTGTACAAGTCATTTCAACTTTATTGGGTTTTAACTTGTCAAACAACTGAAATCAGGAGGAATTGCCTTTTTTCTTTTCAGATTTAGTTTAAAAATAAAACAATATGATCCATATAGGATTGATACCATTGTCATGACTAATTATACTTCCAAGATTTATCAAAAGTTGGAAGCTCAAATTCAATAGCGGTTTGGTTTTAGAAATGAATAATGAGTGATGAGCAAGATGGATGCATGCATACACTGAGCAATGACCAGTGACCAGTGACCACTGCAGATGGCTTAGTAATTCCCTCAAAAAGACCGTCTAATTCTTGCTTTGACCACACCCCACCCTGCATATGCCTCCACATGCATATATATATGGCTTCTACACTAATAAGAGCAAAAGCTGTACAAACATTCTACCTAACTTATCATCCTCATTATGCTTGTCCTTTCAAACTTTAAAGTATAGTCTTCTCCTTTTCCTTTTCCCCCTCTTTTACTTCTTTTTCATTTGGAATAAATTCTTTATATATATATTAGAGATGCGTCGAAATCTATTTTCTAAAATAGCTAGACATCACAACATGTACTACAAAATTGATTTCAATCTCTCCCCTAACCCACTTAAAAATAAAATTTCAAAAGAAAATAGGAAAACATTTTATTTGGTATAAGTCAAGGAAAAATATTAATGATTTGATATATCGAAGTGGCTAATTCTCACAAATTATACTCACTCACGGAAACATATCAGTGTAGAACATTAACTATATGTACAGATCATGCATTCCCCATAAATAATAATCGGTAATTTTCAAGGGTTAAAACTTACTAAACAAACTACTAAGATAGAGTTTTCCCAATCTCCAGAACAATGAATATGACAAAGGAAACTATATTAAACTAGATACCTATATCCTAGCTCAATGATGCAATCAAACAAAGGAACATGAGAGGCACAAAAATTAGCAATCAAACAGAGGAACATGATGCTGACACTGCTTCCTTCTTCCTTGTTTTAGAAAATGTATATGGGGGGAAGGGTTCAAGGGTAGAAGAAAGATTACCTAACTCAATATCAAAATTAATACATAAGCCAGATACCCATATCCTAGCTCAAGGACGCAATCAAACAGAGAAACATCAGAAGCACAAAAATTAGCAATCAAACAGAGGAACATGATGCCGACACTACTTCCTTCTTCCTTGTTTCAGAAAATATATATGGGGAGAAGGGTTCGAGGGTAGAAGAAAGATTACCTGGAAGTGGACTGCGGAGCAATGGGTGACGGTGATGGCAATCGGTGTCGGCGATCGACAGTGTCGAGGTTGGGTTCTGAAATGAAGGGAGGCGGAGGCGAGAGATGCGTAGAGAAGAAAGGAGAGTATTGGGTTTGTGTGGATAGAGGTGAGAAATTTTTAAAAATGTAAAGGGGTATAATAGTCATTAGTATAGGTTTCCTCTCCAAACCCTCCGATTTGGAGGAACACGGGAGTTAGTCAAAAAAGGATTCCGGGGGTTACAATTTTTCCCCTTGTTTCCTTTCCTTTTTCAAGTTAGATCTCCTAAACAAAGGAGAGGAGAGTTTTATTCCTCTCCTCTCCCTTCTAAAAAAACTCCCAAACACACTCTACAATAAACTAAATCATCATGTTTTTCCTTTGTTATTATGCTGCATATATTTTTGTTTTGGAGTAAATTATAAAATCATCAATTCTTCAATATTTTAGCGTATATGCTAAAATATTATATTGTCTTGTAATACAATTAACACCAATAATTTTTACTTTACCGTAAGGTTATTGCTTGTCAGAGTTTATTGTACACGTAAATTTACGAATTAACAGACAGATATATATATATATATATATGTAAGGAGTTGTTATTTTTATATTTTATTTAATATTTAAATATGATATAGATTAAATTACTCTTAATTAATATAAATTTTTTTTAACTTTGACTAAATTTTTTTTATATTAAATAAGGGTAAATATTTCTATATTATATTTAGATATTAAATAGAGTGTGATATTAGTAAAATCAAGTGAAAAAATAATGGCTCTTTATATATATATATATATATATATATATATATATATTGTACTCATATTTTAATTGTCACCAATTTAATTTGAATATATTTCAAGTTGAACCTTTTGTTTTCTTATATTACTGAAACCAACCTCAAAATTTCAACTAATACCTTACCAATTAGGATGACCCTAATTATTTTTCTTGACATTTTCCCATAATATTTGATGCCTTCAAGAAGGGGTTGGACAATAATTTCCTATGAGATCACTAGATAGAGAAAAAATAAGTTTTCCTTTGGTACATAAAAAATTTAAATAAATGACATTTTATGTTAAATTTTTAAAATTAATCTTTATTGATTATCACTAATTAATATGTGATAACCATTAAAAAAACATAAAATTATTATTAGTCAAAATACAATTATCATTAAAAAATATAATATGACTATTAATCAGCATGATTATTAATTAACAGTAAATAACCAATAAGTGTTAGCTTAGTGGAAGTAGATTGAGCTTCAAAACATTCTAGGCCAAAAATTTCGAATTCAAATCCTTTAAGTCACACTTATTGAGAGAGATTTACCGATTATTACTTCTATCCCAAATAATAATTAGTCTCATATATAAAAAGTATGAAGATATCTTGAGTCTAATTATAAAAAATAATAAAAATAATAATAATAATAATAAATAAATTTATAAACTTAACAAAAATTGTGAACTCATCTAAAAATTTGTTTTCAGTCACCGACAATAATGGTCTCAAAAGTCAAGTTATTGAACTAAAATATTGAGGAAAAATGGATGAGTGGACTCCTTTAGACCAAAGTGTTTGCAGGGTTTATTATAAGTTGGTTGCAATTTGCATTTGCAAAGCCAATTGGTTTCGCCCAAAATTTTAGAGGGAGGGAACCAATGGAAGAGGCCTCGTTGTGCAACGAGATTCCAAGTCTTCTATCATCTTTTGTCGATACATTTGTTGACTTCTCAGTCGGTGGCATCTTTCTCCTACCGCCGCCGCCGCCGCCGCCGCCGCCCCGACGACTCGTAGAATATCTTGGTCCTGTTTCTGATGGTAACTCTGCCCTTCGTCTTTTGCATTCTCCGCCACCGTTGCAGACCCGGCTTCCCTCACCGGACCGTCTAATAGCTATCGGCGATCTCCATGGCGACCTTGAAAAATCTAAACAGGCTCTCCGACTCGCCAATTTGACTGACGCCTCCGATAAATGGATTGGGGGTTCCGCCACCGTGGTCCAGATAGGGGATGTGCTCGATCGGGGCGGCGAAGAGCTCAAGATCCTCTATTTCCTCGAGAAATTGAAGCGCGAGGCAGCGAAAACTGGTGGGTCAATCGTCACCATGAATGGAAACCACGAGATTATGAACGTGGAGGGCGATTTCAGGTACGTGACTGAGAAAGCTTTGGATGAATTTAAGGCATGGGGTGATTGGTTTTGCATGGGGAACAAAATGAAGAGTCTTTGTCAAGGTTTGGAAAAGCCGAAAGATCCATTTGAAGGGCTTCCTTTGTTTTTTCATGGCGTTAAGAAAGAATTTTTTGATGGTTTTAGAGCTAGGATTGCTGCATTGCGCCCTGATGGTCCAATTTCGACTCGGTTTTTTTCACAGAATGTGACTGTGTTAGTTGTTGGGGATTCGATTTTCGTTCATGGAGGGTTGTTGCCTGAACATGTTTCTTATGGGTTGGAACGGATTAATGAAGAAGTGAGGGATTGGATTAATGGGTTGAGAGGGAGATTCTCACCCGCTTATTGCCGGGGGAGGAATGCTGTGGTTTGGTTGAGAAAATTTTCAGACGAGTTGGCAAAGAATTGTGATTGTTCAACTCTTGAACATGTTCTCTCTACAGTTCCTGGTGTGAAGAGGATGATCATGGGTCACACAATTCAAGAGGTTGGAATTAATGGTGTTTGTGATAATAGAGCTATTCGGATTGATGTGGGTATGTCAAAGGGCTGTATAAATGGGTTGCCTGAAGTTTTGGAGATAAATGAGAAATCAGGGTTGCGGATATTGACATCAAATCCTTTGTATCAGAAGAAGAACAAAACATCTGGCTTGG
Organism: Cercis canadensis; assembly: GCA_003255065.1. Classification (NCBI taxonomy): domain Eukaryota; kingdom Viridiplantae; phylum Streptophyta; class Magnoliopsida; order Fabales; family Fabaceae; genus Cercis; species Cercis canadensis. The sequence goes on from QAOA01005000.1 coordinate 266,526, forward strand.
ATATGGGGAAGGAGGAAGGACTGGGCATGTTGCTTCCAGAACATAGTCCAAAGCAAGTTGAAGTTAAGGGTTAGGCTTATTGTTTATTTAACTGTGTTAGTACTAGGAAACACATGAACTGATGCATTGCTTTCCTGGGAACTAGAGAACAGAAGGGTGAAGGGGTTTGTTTCCTAATCCTTTGTTCTTCTAGTTATTGACCAGGACTTGGAGCTTTGGGTAATGTCTATAATTCTCGATGAACACATTTCAAATGCTAACTTAGAGCTTCATGGGGATTGATTTAATAGATTCTTAGTTTCATTATAGAATGTGCTAGATTATTTCTTCCAAATTTGTCTTTGCTTCTCATGGTTGTCATGTGAATTAGTTGTTTTTGTAGATGTGCTTGCAGACTTATTTCATTTTTTGGTTTGATTTTCTCCTTCCACAATAGAATGAGTTAATCTCACAATATTCATAGCTAGACACAAGCTTCTGACCTTTTTTAAGGAAGCATAATACTATTAAGCTACATGGTTATTAGTTCGCATGGTCTGGTTATATGAAAATTGATGATATTACATAAATGCTTGACATAAATCCTGAAGAGCTTTTTTATTTAGCCCCTATGGCCCAAGTGGATGGTTAGATTAGTTTATGGTTTAACTTAATAGAATAGTTGATGGAATTGATTGTAGCATCTGAGCAAAGAGGAATGAGGATTTGTTAATAAGTTCTCAGCTAGTTACTTTTTGATGACTAGTTAGATGTTTGCATTTGACAGATAAATTCCTTAATCTCTATGAAAAAATTTGGTGAACCATTCTTTTGTAACCAATTTATTGGCATACTTATTTATTCCTCCATGGCCTTGTTTTGTTGTTTCGTTGGTGTCTGCTCAAGTTTCATTTATTTTAATTCACAGTATTCATCATTCCTGTTGGTTTATTATTTTGTTTAAGTATCTTATCCTTGATCTTTTTCTACCTCCTTACACTTTGTCTTTTCCCCCCTTGTTATGCTGTCCACAGTATGGTTCATTCTGTTCTGTGATGATCATGAAGATCATGCTTAATAGAGGCATGCTTGGGTGATCCAACCTTTCTTAGACGTGCCTTTGAGGTGTGAAAATGCACCTAAGGCACCTTGGATTAATAGGAAAAAGAGAAAAGGAGAAAAGAGAATTAAGAGAAACCCTAATCAATAAGAGTTTAACAATTATGTCTAAAGTGTTAGTGAGATGATTAGCAAAATAAAATATATATGCAGCCATCTTCCAGGTCCCCAACAAGTTACATCTTCTAATCAGCTGAAATTCATCATATTCTTGTTGATACAATTTTGGAAAGGGATTTCCCAGACTAAAATCTGTTTCAAATCCCCTTAAAAGAAGCTAGTATGGTAAAAAGAAAAAAAGCAGCAAAGAGTGCAATCCTACATTGGACTTGTGAGTTGTGACATGCAAATAGTCAAATGGGTTATAGAATGATCTTTGCAGCCAATACTCACCATATGAGAAAGAAGGGGGTTTGCTAGAGATCCTCCTATAATTTTAAATACAATGGGAACTAGATAAATGGCTTATTGATTCAAATAATAATGTTTTGTAAACAAAATATCTCAATACCAATGTTTCAAAACAATTTACCTCAATACCGACCTTTTGAATATTTTAATATCATGTAGTACGGGGTCAAATGCGCCATTTGACCATGGCGCCTCTCCATTGGTGACGCACCCACTTTTGATTCATATGCAACATAGCCTATGCCATCAAGTTCTAGCGCCACCCAACGCGTGGCGTAGAGACCCACTGGCGCCACTCATGCTTATACTTCCAACAAATCTTAACCATTAATTGGTGCTATTTCAATTTCATGATTTCCTTCTTGTGCGCATTCTGATGCTTATCAAGTACTTGTGAATTTGCATTTTAACGAAGGAGGGAAAGCGCCACCGGCACACCCATCACCAGAACCTGGCGACCCCTATCTTCTTGACTGCTGATGAATCTTTAAACCACCATAGACAGAACTGAGAGAAGCCACCATTGACGAAGAAGCATTGACAGCTTCTCTTCGCTACTATCTCCATAGCTCTGCAAGTGAGAGAAGCCACCATTGACAGAACTCTCCACTGCTTCAGGCATTTCCATTATTAATTCAAGGAAATTTGCCAGTGAAAGAAGCTTGTGAAAGCTCTAATATCAAAATTTAAAATTGCATTTATACAGAAGATTGTGCATTGCTCCTAAAGTAAAAGCAAATTTCAGGAGCAAAAGATATAGGATAGAGAAGAAATTTGATAATTTTTGCAGAGAGAAAAACATAAATTACAAAGAGAGAGAGAAAGGGGGGGCACGCCTAGAGGTGTAAGCCAAATCAGTTAAACAGAACTTGACCGAGGGAGTTGGTCTAGTTTTCGGTTTGGTTTTCTGAAAAACCTATAAGGTCGCTTTGGTTTTCAGTTTCAATGAAAAAAAATCGAATCGGACCGAGTCTTCCAATACCACATCATTTTGATGAATTTCCAAAGGGCATAAGTCTCCTCCCTCCTCTGAGTCTCTTGGTCTCTTCTCTTCAAAAATCCCTAACTCTCCTTGATCCTTATTCCATTCTTTGATGATGGCAATGATGATAATGAAAGTGGGGAGTTGGAATTTTCACAAAATTCAAAACTTTCTTGATTCCCTGTTTGACTCTCAGAACTTCGAAGTGCCCGAACAAATCCATTGTCTCCACCAAATTCTCTTCGCAGAGAAACTCATCGCTGAATATCCTTTCCACCTCTATGCTAAAATCATGCACGAACACATGGGTTTTTGCTTTTCTACCGCTGACGGTGGATTTCTTGCTTCTAGCCAGCACCGCTGTAGTGAATCGTTGATTTGGTATATATGATTTGGTAAATTGTTGATTCCGAGCTTGCACTCAGAGAACCAAAGGTTCTGTACTGCATTGCAATCGTGCTTGAATTGGGTTTTTTGCTTGTGATAGTAGCTGAGGGTACTCATTGACTTTGGTTGTGAATTGGACATCATAGGCTTCAATTCCTGGGTTTGACTCTTCGAATTTGGGGATTCAGTATTCGTTTTTGTCGACAAACACCATGCGGCCTTGGGGATTTATCAATTTTATGTGCAGAGAAATGGGTGAGTCCGAATTAGGGTAGTAGGTGAGTCTGAAATTCAGTGCAGACCAGAGAAAGGACTAGTGGGTGAGTCCGAAATGAGGAAATTGGGATTTGGGTTTTGAAGCAAAGTGGTTGTGATGGAGGAGAGCTCAATGGAAGACATGGCTTTCTGAGAAAAGGCACACCACATATCCAGGAAGAGAAGGCAATTGAAAGAGGTATTCTTCCATTGCTATTATTATTAGCCCCACTATTTTTTTTAAATAATAATAATTATTATTATTATTAGGAAGTTTCTTAGATACTTTTAGTATTTATGTAGTATGTTATACTACACAAGAATAACCAATAAATGAATGACATATGTACAAATTAACTGTTTTTAAATTTATTTAAAAAATTAAATAAATTATATTTTATATATAATAAAATATAAAAATTATGTATGTTTGCCATGTCAGTGTAGTATAGCATACTTACGTAGTATCATAGAATTCCCGTTATTATTATTATTAGTGCTCACTAATTTGTTTGGAGCTTAGGAACTATAACCATTTATTCAAGTATATTTCTTCAATCTCATTACAAAACCAGTTGTAGTTTGTTGTTCCCTTGAAACTAAGACTTCGATGTAAATTGCTTGAACTAACCATTTATTCAAGTATATTTCTTCATACCTCTTTTTGTTTATGCTATAAAGTTGTTCTTTTGGTATCTTTTTGTAACCTAGTAGATAGTGATTTTAAGGGAAGTGTCCTTGACAGATGTTCAGAGGGATTTTCAAGGAGATTAGCTTCTGGCTTTCTTCTTGTCTAGACTGGAAAAAGAACTTGTGCAAGTTCTTTGGCAAAATCGACAAAACCGATAAAATTGACTGAATTGGACTGATTCGGTTCGGTTTGATTTTTCTTTCAAAATTTTGAAAAATTGAACCGAGGCGGTCTAGTCGGTTTAGGGTGTAAACCGGACCGAACCGCACCGATTATACCCCTAGGCATATCCTTAAAATAGGGATGCTTTGTAATTTTCAGAAATTCAATGGGTTAAAAAACAAATAATTTACCTCACAATGTATGGTACCCACCTCTGAAGTAGGTCCCATTAGAAATAGGGGAGAGAGGAGAGGGAAGGGGCGGTAGGGCCTGGGGGACTGGAGGTTGAGAGGGGATAGAGAAGATGAGGATAGTGGTTTCTTTTAAAAAAAGGGTGGCGTTAGTTGTGAAACGACGCCACCTACTTTTTCTCGACAGCTCATCGTATATGATGGGCACTGCTGCATAGTAAATCCAATTGCCCGTCTATTTCAATGACTTATTGTAACAAGTTTTCTAAAATTAAAATTTTACCGTATAGAAATTTTCAAAACTAAAAATTCATCCCAATATTATATGTTAATTGACTAATTACTCCAACTTACCACCACAGGATACACTCGCTCTCTTTGTAATTGCTCTCTCTCCGTTCATCTCTGCAACTGCCATTGGGTTGTAGGTGGTGGAGAGAAGCTGGGGACTTGGGTTGTGAAATGACGCCGTTGGCTACAGGTTCATGTGCAGTCGCTGAGTTCGACTCGGATGACATGTCTATCTCTGTTATCAAATTCTCAACTGAATCTTCAATTGAGTTAGCCTCAGGTGCTAGTTTTATGGACATCCCCACCACTACCCTTTCCACCCACCTTGGTCAAAGAGCCACTGAATTCACTGCCGCCACTGCCGAGAATGACAACGACGGCGACTTTGTACAAAAACGATAGTGTCTGAGGTGGTTCATGACCCATTTCTCTCTCTTACCCCAACCTCCAACCCCCCCCCCCCCCCCNCCCCCCCCCCCCCCCCCCCCCCACCAAGATTCCCCTCTCTCTCTCTCTCTGTTCACCTCTGCAACCACCATTGAGTTGTTGTAGGTGGTGGAGAGAAGTTGGGACTTGGGTGGTCAAACACGCCATTGGTGGTAGAAGGATGGATTTAGGAATGTTTGAAAGAAGACCGCTTGCGTAAGTTACCGGCAAAAAAATAAAGACCATCATATCTGCCAACTGGACAATCATATGGTAATAAAGATCATTATGCACTGGTGCCCATCATAGCTGATGGATATTCTAGACCTGGCCTTCATTGTTATGTCTAGTGAGTTAAATAGTTTCAAAACATTAGTATTAAAGTAAATAATTTGCAAAACATCAATATCGAGTGAAAGAATAAAAACATCGGTATTAAAATAAGTAGTTTGCAAAACATCAATATTGAGTTCAATTAGGGAATTACCCCTAAATAGATTCAAGTCTCTGAAATGGAGTTTGCTATCCATCCTACTTCACTTATATGGGAGGGGTAAAAACCAAAAAAAAGAAATTCACTTGGAGTTTGGAGCATAACGAACTTTTAATTTTGCTACCATAGGAAAGATCTCGAAAAAATGAAAATAAATGGAGCAATACAGAAAACATGTCAAAAAATTGATAATGTTTTGTTTTGACCTTATTAAATTTAAATTCTGTTAACAATTTGAAGATGTGACTCATATTAGGTGACTCAATTTTTCGAGATCTTAGCTCCAAACTCCCTGTAAAAAAAATTCTTGTTTTTACACCACCCATATGGGTGAAGTAGGATAGAGTCCCCCTCCAAAATACATGCTAATTGTAGACAACAAAGTTAGGTAAGCTGTTGTTGAAATAGTTTGTAAATGAGCTTATAAAATCAAGTCCCACATTGGTTAAATTAGAGTATGTAAAAAGCTTTATAAAAGCTAATTAAAGTTATAAATTAACTTTTGATATATGGGCACAAGCTCATTTGATAAGCGCAAAATAGTCTAACAAGTCAAAGCTCATTAATAGTCTTTGATTGGCACTTGGGGCATTTTGGGCCTTGATCGATTTGACAAATATTTTAACATTTGGTTTAATACTTGGATCGGACCGGGTTAGGTCGGTTTGACCTGATTCGAATGAGTAAACCTGAAAGACAATTGTATCTGTTTCGAACAGACAGTTGTGTCTATTTCAAACAGACTGTTGTATCTATTCCGAACAAACAATTGTGTCTATTCTGAATAGACAATTATGTGTGTTAATTATTAACCAATTATATTTGTTCATTAGTGTCTTTTCAACTCTATAAAAGGGAACTCCCTAATGCATTAGAATTTACTTTTTCATTAAGAGTTTTTTAGGGCTTTGTTGTATCCTGGAGTAACTTACTTTTTATAGAGAAACAATATTACACTCAAAACAGTGTAATAATTCACGCCTCAAATTCATTCTGTTTTAGTCTCCATTAACGTTTTTCCTAACAACTGTTGTGGAGGATGTCTTTTTTGCTTTCTGCAAGTTCCATTGGTTGTGTTGCCTTGTACATGAACATTGTATGTCAGGTCCAGCATATATGCTAGAAGCTTTGATCAGAGTTGATATTAGCTTATGATCTTTGTAGGATTTTTGTTCAGATTTTACTATTATCTTGGTAATAGGAAAGGTGATGTTGTTAGAAGCAAAGGGATTCTAACTTGCTCTGGGTCTATCTTGCTTGTGTTTTGAATAGAATTGGTTCCACTCTAATGCAGGTGAAACATGATAGAAATGAACTAGACGAAGTTCTATGTGATGAGTACACATAGAGATGCCGGTTGAATTTGAATTTTTTTTTTTTTTTTTTGGTTTCTCAAGGTATCTCCAAGCTTTGTCTGGGACTGATCCTTCAAGGTATTGTTGGGCACTAAAGCGGGTACCTCTCTCAAGAAAACTTGCTGCATCCACAAGCCCTTGAACTCAAGTGTGTAATGAATTTTCGTCCCCTTCCTCCAAAACACTTTAAAAATCCTTAAGAAATCTTCATTAGTAAGAAAATAAGGTAATTGTTAGATATAAAACTATTTATTGATTTTTACTTAAGTTTTTAGGTTGAATCGATTCTTGATATAGTATCAAAATTTCTTTGACCAAACAGGTCAAGAGATCTAATCCTTCTATTCCAATTTTCTCAATTAAATTAAAATTTTAGCTCTAGGATAAGTGAGCATGTGTTATGTTCATACTTCAAACTCAAAAAACTTTCATATATAGGGGTATAAATATAAAATTATTTATAGACCTTCACATAACTACTTAAGTTTTTGGGCGAGAATAATACCTCATTTAAAAGCATGCGCTCTCTTGATTTGTATTGCTTTATTGGTAGAAATAAGATGTCAATTCAGTTACGTAATCTTGATCATGATATTTTCTTTGTGAATAACTTACAGCAGGCCACACAAGCGGGCGTGAAATCACAAGTAAATCAAATTTGATGAATAAGTGGTTAATATTTTCAAAGGCCCCAATCTTTAGATGTGCTGTCTTCTTGTTCAAATTTCCATCATTCTCATTTAACGTTTGTTGTCGCCATGTAAGGAATCTAACATCACAATTCACAAAAGGCCTTGTCCGTATGGCTTCCTGTTGTAACAACCATTATGACTTCCAAGCCGAAACCAATAATTTAGAAAGAAAGAAAAAAATTACTATGCAGACATATCAGGATAACCTCAGTAAAAGACAATCTTTTGAAGTTGAATAATTTCTGTCCTGACAGATAAATAGATCAATGCAATTCAGTAAATCATTTTTATTTACATTCTTTATGTTTTAAGAGTGATTGACGCTAACTTTTTCTGTTCTTTTGCCTATCGAAATCAAAGGTAAGAAAACTTCGCTTGGGCTATCATAAGTTTAATTGGTGCAATAAAATTTTACAATACAATAACAAAACTTCAATTCAAATGTCTCAGATCAATACACGCCACTATGATATGCAACTAGAGTTTTTCTTGTCTCAGTTATCTCTACCCATTTTTTTTAGGGACTGTAGAGAGTACACACAGTGTGAGCAAGTTGTCAGTGTCACCTCAGAATATTTGTTAACCATTTAAGCTCCTTAACTTAAAAGAAGAGAAAGAGTAAAAAGAAAGCTGAAAAGAAAGAACTCTTGGTGAAGAAGAGAGTATATTTATAACCAGCACATAACATCAGAACACCTGTAATGCTCTCATCTCACAAGGAGAAAACAACCTTTCCACTTTCCATTTACACGTCTCTAGCTACTTCCTTATTCCCCAATCAATGTTTTCTGATTACTCTATAGCACTTGTTCTGGCTTAGCTTACATTTTGTAGCTTACAAAATCCTCTCAAGTGCACCATGCAAGCTCACCATGGTAAACCTTCCTTCCCTCTACCCGTGGATGCTGATCACAAAGCCACCGAGTTCCGGCCACTTTCACTGGCACAACCCCATATGCGTGCCTTCCACCTTGCATGGCTCAACCTTTTTTCTTGCTTCTTCTCCACCTTCTCCATCCCTCCACTCCTTCCCATAATTCGGCATGACCTGAATCTCACCCCTACAGACATCGGCAACGCCGGCATCGCCTCCTTCGTGGGCTCCATCTTCTCCCGCTTCTTGATGGGACCCACCTGTGACCTTGTGGGTCCCCGCATAGCGTCCGGCACACTCTCCCTCCTTACTGCTCCGGTCATCCTTGCAACCTCTCTCGTCTCCTCACCTCAAGCTTTTATCGTCATTCGGTTCCTCGTGGGTTTCTGCCTGGCTAATTTTGTGTCCAACCAGTTCTGGATGAGCTCTATGTTCTCCGGCAACATCGTCGGCATAGCTAACGGTGTTGCTGCTGGATGGGCCAACGCGGGTTCTGGTGTGACTCAACTAGTTATGCCACTTGTCTACTCTCTAATCACGTTCTTCAACGTACAATCTTCAACTGCTTGGAGGCTTGCGTTTATAATTCCCGCAATCTTCCAAGCAGTCACGGGAATTTTGGTCTTGGCGTTTGGCCAAGACCTTCCTTCCGGTGACTATGTGCGTTCCCGGAAAACGCCAAAAGAAAACAACAACAACAACTTATTTAACGTTTTATTTCATGGGTTGTCCAATTACAGAGGTTGGATTTTGGGGTTGTTATATGCGTTTTCTTTTGGGGTGGAACTAACCACAGATAACATTATAGCACAGTATTTTTATGATAGGTTTAAGTTGAATGTTCAAACGGCAGGAACAATTGCGGCGTGTTTTGGGATGGCGAATTTGTTTTCACGGCCAATGGGAGGGGTGATTTCTGATAAAATGGGAAAGAGGTTTGGAATGAGGGGAAGGTTGTGGGGTTTGTGGGTGGTCCAAACAGTGGCTGGATTGTTGTGTGTGTTGCTTGGACGAGTTGACTCTTTGTGGAGTTCTATCCTTGTTATGTGTACCTTCTCTATATTTGTTCAAGCTGCTTCTGGCCTCACGTTTGGTGTTGTTCCTTTCGTCTCCAAAAGGTTAGTTTCTCTTAACTCATTCTTTTGTTTCAAAAATTAAAGCTTGGTTTTGAAAAACAAATGGGAAAGAAAAGTAAATAAAAAGATTGATACATTAGCAAGAGATAATAGATCATTAATTATAATCATATTTTTTAAAAAATTATTCTCTTTATTTTCACCACTTCTTAAAAAAAATTATTTTTTGGTTCATAAAATTTACAAAAAAAATTATTTGACTCCAAACATGGAGGCATTCCAATTTAGTTTTTTTTCCTTATATTGTATGAATATCAAAAAATATTCTCAATATGATGTGGTTATTCTATTAATTTATGTGATTATCTTTTGGACATATATAGTTATTCTGTTTATATATATTATTATCATATTAAAAATAAGCGAAATAATCACATATATAAAAAAAAAAAAATATTAAAAAAACTATATTTAGAATCAAATTGACTTTTTTGATAATTTGAAAAAACAAAAAAAAAATTCAAAAAAATTATGAAAGTGAGAAATTAATTAAAAAGTTAAGATTTTAAGGGAATATGACACACACATATGAGAAAATGAGAAGATGATTATTAAAGATGGACAGGTGCATTATTCTCGTAAAATACTTTTTTAGTTATGTGATTATTTTATCTATATATATGATTATCTTGTTTATGTATATATTTGAACATAATAATCATATATTAAACACAATAATTATATATTTTACATATAATAATCATATATATTTATAACCAAGTAATTTGGTGAAATTTTAGTCATTTTGAAAGTTGACAAATTTAGCATCCTTTAGGAAATAGTTTTCTTAAATTTTATACAAATTTAAAAATTTTAACCCACCAATTTAATCCCTTTCTCTCGTTAATTGCTTCTACGGCATATTCCTTTTCCTACATCGTAGGAAAATGTTTTTAACTTTTTTTAATCTCTCGCCAGACATCATATTCCTTTTTTTTACGATGTTAAGGGTAGCAATTTGACTAATGGGCCATAGCAACACTGTTTAGACTCACATTGTGTGTCACATTGCATGGTTGACAAAATATAAAATTTTACTAGATTCACTATTTTTTTTTTTTGGTTTGTTTTGTGCAGGGCAATATAATCCAATAAAATTTTGATTGCACTAATTGAACCAATACAAGAGTTAGTCAAAATAATATGCAAAAATGTCACTCACATTCCTTCCCTTTAGCAAGGGTAGCATAGCAATGGCTTAAATCATGTTTCGACCATTTTGTTACTGAAATCTATTACAAGTTTTCATTTTTCATTCATCCTCTTTCGCAGATCACTGGGAGTCATTTCAGGAATGACAGGCAGCGGAGGGACTATAGGGGCTGTGGTGACTCAAATGCTGTTGTTTTCAGGCGCTAACTTGTCAAAGCAAACAAGCATATCTCTTATGGGCCTTATGATGATTGTCTGTACTCTTCCAGTAACCTTGATGTACTTCCCTCAATGGGGTGGTATGTGCTGTGGCCCTTCCTCAGATCACCATTTCCCTGACGAAAATTACAGCCTGCTAGAATAGCATTCATGTACAAGATATGAATGGGTTCTCGTACTCAAGCTGATAAGTGCATTCTGCAGAAAGAAAGGATGGCATTATTCACCCCCAATTAGATTCTGAAGATATAGAATAATAAACAATCAGCTTGTATATTTGTTATGCATTAGAATTCACTGTAAAAGTATTCATTTTGTCTCCAGCGCAAAACAAATATAACAATACTGAAACAACTAGGCGGACAAACTACATAAGATAATGATATAACTATACTAAAATATGTTTCCTCCAGTTATTATATGAGTAATCCCTGTGGTATCAGCAGAACAGAATTCATCAAATGTGCAATAATAAAATGTACACCTTCAGCCTGCCTACACAAGTGCACTCTGGAAATTTCAGATTGTTCTTTTTTTTTTTCTCTTTTGTTTTGGTTCTTGTTTTTTTTTAGAAGGCGGGGAGAGGGGGTATGAGTGCAAATTTGGAATACCAAACGCATTTGTGTTTTCCAACGTAATAACTACAGTCAAATTATTCTCATAATTTCTTTATTTATCATCCTCTGAGATCCAATTTTAATATAATAAACTTGTGGAGGAAAGTGAAGCAGACTACTGTAAAACCAAATCTCACAAGTCAGTTAAAGCCATCAAAACCAAAAGAAATGGCTTTTGCTGCAAAAAGAAGCAACATGTATGGAAATTCTGTAAAACAGTATGTTGTTTTGAGTAAGACCATATACAAAGAATCATGCAGTTCTCCATTTTTCAAGTCAGAGAAATTGACGTATGGAGCTCCTATATTTTGTATCTTTAAACAAGAATATAGGTCTCATTTCATATAAGATTAAACTCTTCAGACATTGATAGTTTCAATCATGTCACCATAATATAGTTAAGCTTAGGGAAATATGTAGATGTTATCCTGGGCGAGAATTTTACAAAGAGGAAAAGGTTTCTGTTTCTGTAACAATAACGCAAGGTGTGAACTTCAGTTCTCAATCTTAAGAGAAGCTAAGTAACCTAGCAGATGTCACAATCTTACCAATTATGAATCAATTTTGGATGCCATAGGCATAAAGCACCCCCATTGCAGGAGGACAGGATTTTGAATGTTGACACACCTAGAAAACACACTAACTCCAGTCTAGGTAGTTACTGTGGATTAACTACCCTTAACCAGAAGTATCAGATCCTATTTGATTCTGTAACTCATTTTCCCTCCTTTCTTCTTCAATGAGTAACATAATTATATTAGAAGGCTTTAAAGAGGACAATACCAAGTACACAGGGAGGCCACCACCACCAGGAGCAACTATTTCAATAATTTTAATAAAAGAATAATGAGTTTATGGAATAGAATACTTGGGGAGAGAGATTTCCCTTTAAGAGCAAACCACTGCACGGGGTGCAAAAAAAAGCTCATAGCTTCCAGAATATTCATCATCCTAAAGCTAAAATGACAAGCTCATCAATTTAAAGACTGATCAATTTAAAATAGCATATTACCTTTCTCAGTTGTTTTGACCAAGATGCTTTCGAGTCTTTCTATAAATAAAGAAAATGCTTTCTGAGTTGGTAAATCTGGCAACGTCCACCAACTACCAAGAATTCCAACCAAAGTGAACTTCTTATCTCTTACTTCAACATTAGCCAGAGAGAGAAGCTTATAGTCCTGAACTTCAACTTTACTGGCATATAAAGACTGCAGAATAAAGAATCATTATACGTCAAAGGTGATAGTCACATAATAAACAGAGCACTCAAAACCATTGAGATGAGTGAAATATAAGATCTAAAAGTATTATAATTGTAGTCTTTGGTACACTCATTACACATTCATGGTCAAAGGGTGATATTGGTTTTACCAACATTATAGAACCAATACATCAATGCATATATTATAACATCTGATTCTTCTTTAGGAGACCACTTTATAAAACAACAGTGGGTAAAATCCTTTACAACCAGAAATCATGTGATGGTTAATAAATAAATATGCATAGCAATTTGGTAATGTGCCCTGCCATAAAATAGATACTCTAAAGAGATAAAGAGACGCATAACTGGCCATGAGCAGCTGAATTAAAGCAACAAAAGACAACAAGGAATACACTATCCATTGAACTTGCACAACTTTAGTGTGCTTGAATGCTTATGTTGTGATGTGCTGTGGGTTTCCTTACTTGCACTCATAAGGCTATTGACAAACAACCAACCCCTCTCTATAAAAGTGCTAGCAGTATAAAACAAAACAAATATTCAGTCATGCCATCAGTTTATCAATTATCATTAAATGATATTAGATCCCCATGTTATAAACGTAGACAGAATTGAGATTGTTAATTACAGTTTCATGTTACAACCATATAATCATATAAGAGATGGTCACACACCTTTAATTTATGCAACTGAGGCTCTTGGTGCATAGATTGTTTGCACAACTGCAATATTCAGAATTTGTAATTAAGACATTACCAAGAAATATCATATAAATTCTGTTCAAAACAACATTTATTCAAAGAAATGAATAATTAAACATAAGGAGCAAGGTCAAAGATATAGTTGTAAACTGATTGTCACATAAAACATTATTCAAGAATTCTAAAGTGCTATGTATTGAGAAGAATGCATTATAAGGATCTTAAGAACTTGATAGGGCAAGTAAGACATTAAAGTATATGGGACCATTTATACATTATCAAGTTATTAATGGCAACTGAACAGAAGGCTATCAGACCTGATCAACGAAGACATAGACAGAGAAAGGGTTAGGCTTTGTGCTGAGAAGGAATAAGGTGACTTTGATGAACAACAGTGTAATTGGATTATCCAAGTTTGTCAACACAGTAAGAAAGAATAAAAGAGGCAGCCACAATTTCCTAGCAAATTTCCACAGCTGTTTTCGATATTCTTCCTCCTCTGAAAGATTCCGTGAGTCTTCATAATTGTCCACCAAAGCAATGTCAGCTACTTGTTGCAAATAAAAACACCAAGGTTATTAAGTGCATGACTGAAAGAAAAGAATACCAATAAGATATCCATCTCACCATCCATAGCATGAGCCATGATTGATCCACATGCAATTGAAACGCCTAAAATGCTTCCACAGATGAAGTTACTGCCTGGAATAGGACCAGTACCAGTGTGTGACATAAAAAAAAAAAAAAAAGGATAATCTTTAGCAAAAGTTGAAGGCAAGTGTTAGGTTCCAATATTTGGGTATCACTTCGCATGGAAGAATTTTGATTGTCAAGCATTTCAAGCCCCATGCTACTTTCCATCAAAACCATTTCTTGACTCACAAACGAAACTTTTGAGGTTAAAATATGAAAGTCATCATATTGCTGATGTCAGGTTAAAATAACCACCCTGTTTTAGATTAATTGATAGATATTTATGGACAATTGCAAGCTTGACTAAAATGCTAATAACTATAAATAATTTTACATTTTCCTCATAGCTACCTCTCACCATTTTGTCACGCCATCATTGTTCAAAGAAGGCCTCTTCGCTGTTACTACTTTTGTATGCCACAAAGTCTATTCATTATTGTCTCCGTCTTTGCAAAAATACTCAAAGAATATTTAACCCTACATCTTGATTGGACTAACTTAATTCAAGTAGATACTATATCAACAAAAGAAGGAAATTAACCCATCAAAATTATTAGTTTCAAATTCACAAAGAGGACAACTAGCAACCATGTAAACCTCTTTCTAAAGCATCAAAACTCAAAATATAAAAATATCAATTTTTAGAGTTCATGGAGCAATTGACGATTGGAGCAAACCAAAAAAAAAAAAAATTATAGAAAAAAAAAAAGAGAATTCCGCAAGAAATCATCCAAACAGAACAGCATGACTTACCAGAAAGATGGATATTCCGTAGGTATTTTGTACTTTTAATTACATGGGGTTGAAATATGAAGGCACGTCCATATACTGAAGGTTCGAGGCTCTGCAATAATGTTTTTGCCGTATGAAAGTTTCCATAATCTGAAGCAAAAACGTGCTCAAAGCTCAGAGATGAAAGAATTTCGTAAAATTAAATTTTGGAAAAAGAAGAAGAGGGAAAAGAAGAACCTACAGAACTGCTTGAAATGCGAAATCGATGAAGAAGAAGTTGACGACGAACACGTTACTGTGAGACAATGACGAATTGGACGAAGCAATTTTGCAGTGCAAGCCATGTTTTCGATGCTTCTACCGTCTCCGGTTAGATTATGCTCGTCAAAGTCAAATTATATTCAAGGAAACCACCGTCAGGGGAAACGACTTCCACTCGCTGTGAAGCGATTCCCTCTCATCGGTCGTTTTCTGCTCAAACACTTAAAACGCAGCCAGATTTGTCTCATAAACGACGTTTACAATGACTTGCGTTGCTTTAATATGCTATCGCCCAAGGACCGTCTACGGAGCAAAAGAAAAAGTCAGCTGTAAACGGGAGTTCACTCGGTTGGTGAAAGAATTATGGCTTAAGATCAAGATTCTATACTTTTTTGGTGTAAATTCGAATCTTGCTACTTACAATCTCGCTCTTGCTATTAACAATCTCGCTTGGTAGATATTTCTTTATAAAGATCTCTAACGCTCAAATATTAATTAAGTAACTTCTTTTAAGAGTCAAGGGTACCTTGAAAAAAAATTTGAGCCTCTATTTGTCATTTGTGTCAATTGATTTGAAAAATATTATACCGCAAGTCACCATAGTTTTAGGTCTCTGTAATTTTTTTTTTTTTCGAAAATTCTTAAGTGTTTCAAAATGCTTCAGTTAAGTCCTAACTGTAATATGTTATTATGACTCCATTAGTAAAATGAACGGTCTCATAGTGTAGAGACGTTAGTCGTAACACTAATGTCATCTGAGTGACATAGACTTAGTCCAACTTATTATCTAATAAGAAGTTCACATGACTTGATAGAGAGGAAAAGATAGTTGAAGATGTACTAAAGTATCAATAAATTTATTACCTTCAGAAAATAATATACTTAGAAATTGTTTTATAAAAGACATGAATCACATCAAAGAAGAGAAAATATTCATCTTAATTCCTAGACTACCATGATTTGTTATTGGCAAAATGNGTTCACATGACTTCATAGAGAGGAAAAGATAGTTGAAGATGTACTAAAGTATCAATAAATTTATTACCTTCAGAAAATAATATACTTAGAAATTGTTTTATAAAAGACATGAATCACATCAAAGAAGAGAAAATATTCATCTTAATTCCTAGACTACCATGATTTGTTATTGGCAAAATGACAGCAAAAAGTGTTGTTTAAAAAAAAAAATAAGTAAATGAAGCAGTTGAAAAAGTATTTACTGTTTTGGGGTAGTTTTAAGTTTGAGTAAAATCCCTATTTAGTCCTCGAAAGATAGGTTCGGTAACAGTTTAGTCCTCCAAAGATTTTTACTGACATTTTAGTCCTTGGAAGATTGTTCCGTCAGCTATTTTCGTCCTCCGCTTATGTCTGTTAATTGGACTTAACAGAAAAGGCCACGTTGCACGTTAAGTGCTGACATGGCCGTTAAATGTTGACGTAGCACCTTAAAAAAATTTAAAAAAAATTCTCTCTCTCATCTCTCTCTCTCTCTCTCACTTTCTCCGGCAATATCTTTCTCTCTCTGCCATCTCTCTCTCTCTCTTAATTCCTAAGCTTGCTTTGTTGCAGTAAGATGATCAGTCCGAGAATGTTGGAGAGAAGAGAAAAGAAAGCGGTAAAAACCTCTCTGATTTGGTCATCGAGTAGTCGGACGACTCTTCAGTAACCCAGGATGACCCCTTCGACGCTCGCTTCTTTCGCTGTATACCCCCTCCATCTTTTAATTTTTTTGGTTGACCCAAAATAATTTATCTTCTCTCATAATCCGACCCACTTCCCAATTCATCGGTGTTGGTTCAAAGTTCCATAATGATTTACTTCATGCTAGTTTAGAATTGGAAGGCTTCAATTTTGTATGAAAACCATGAAATTCACACAAGCCAAAGTTAAGAGCTTGGCCTAAGAAATACCTCTACAAATGCAACTATTAGAGTGGACAGTGAAAGAAAGAGATAGAGTTGCAGGAGCTGGAAAAGACCACGTATGGTGCGTTCTTGACTCCCTCTTCCAAGACTAGTACTACTAGTTTCCAAAAGCCTGATATGCAGAGAATAAAGAACCTTACCCACAAAAAAAAAAAAAATGTAGTTGGTGTGAATTGTAATGAACCTTAACAGCAAAAACAGCTCTACCACCAGCAGCAGCAGTAAATAATCAGCTTCTGCTCTAGATGAGAGGGCATTCAAAGTCCCAACTAACCCAAAACACTTCTCCCGCACATTGATTACCACCAGTACAAATAGACTCTGAAGTCTGAACCTTTCTGATCACCATATTTAAGGATGGTAGAAGAGTAAAAAATAAACAGTTTTTCTCTGTATATAGCAGAAGTGCGTTTCATCAGGAACTAGGACAATTCAAGGCAGCCTTTATTTGTTGGACAGTGGTGCCGATAAGGTTATTAACAGTAGTCACTGACTCCAAGTTGAGCTTAGCTGATGGCAAACTACTCACTAGAATCTGAAATGCAACTGTGATTAGTGAACCTGAAGACCTCCCTGTGTTTCTATGTGGGTTTGAGCTTGTGGAAACTCCATCTCCTCCTCCTCCTTGGTCAGGTTGGCCATCAGGTGAAATGGTAAAACCAGATGGTAGTAGAGGAATGTATGAAGGGTCTTCACCACTCATTGCTATGTTGATGTATTGCAGCTCAACAGGGCAATACACCACAAGGGAACCAGCGGCGTCTATGCAGCTCTCTTGGAGTATTAGCATGTTATTCTGGCTGGTGTTGAAAGCCTATTCACATTGAGAATTTTTTTTTTAATTTTTTTAAGGTGTCACGTTAGCATTTAACGGCCACGTCAGCACTTAACGTGTCACGTGGCCTTTTCTGTTAAGTCCAATTAACGGACATAAGCGGAGGACGAAAATGGCTAATGGAACAATCTTCCAAGGACTAAAGTGTCGGTAAAAATCTTTGGAGGACTAAACTGTCACCGAACCTATCTTTCGAAGACCAAACAGGGGTTTTACTCTTTAAGTTTTATTACTTTGAAAGTAATAAATTTTGTTGAGTCTCGCTATTTTGCAATAGCAAAACTCTCCTTAAATTACAAAATGACGGTGGATCCCACTATTTCAAAGTACTAGTACTCAATCAAATCCGCTATTTTCAAAGTAAGGGAACTCAAAAATGCCCTAAATGATAAATATTTTTCCAATTGTCCCATTTATGTGTTTCCTTTTTAAAACAGCATTTTTGTTGTCAATTAGCCTTTGTTATCATCATCAGTTAGTAAAGTCAGCCAGATTAAGGAAATGACATCGTACAGAATACTGACACTATTTTTCCTCATCATCTAAAGATGGGAAGACAAAGTACAAGGAATTACACCTTCTTGCCATTCAACTGGTCTCTAGCTTTGGCCACTCGCCATAGCGCATGTCCCTGAACTCGATTCTGGTTATTTCAAACTTGTAAGCTGTAGTTATCCATTACCAACCCACAATCTCCAGGGCTCAACCAGATCACCTAAGTCAGCCCCCATAACAAATTAACCATCATATCCTCCATTTCACTATAAATAATACTCTCCTACATGCATACACACTTTTTACATAACTTTATTAATTAATTACACTTTACTAGCTCGGTATATCACTGACTTAAGTATCGGAGTTCAGGTGTCACCACACCCGATCTCAGCTTATGTGTATTACTTGTGCAGATAGTTTGACTTAACCTCTAACATGTACCAACTAGACCTCAACATAGGCATCGACATAAGTTATGATGACTATTATCTAATTTTGACAAAATTTAAGCAATGATCCATCCATGTGATTGGGATGAGAAGTTCAGTCTCAATTGGAGAAGAAATCACTACGAGGTCTTTTGCCAACATTCTCTCACAAAAATAACATACTAAACAACATTAAACTAGAGCTTTTTGTTGTGGAGGATCCAAGCAGCTTGGGCACAACACAACCACAGCCTAGGACTATCAAGAATTATACTCATTTGCAGGCACAAATGTCAAGCACCCAGATCAATTTGCTTTGCTTGTAAAGCAATTATCAGTGAAATCTCATTCTAAACTAGAGGACACACGTCGAAATTTAGCCTTGAAATTTATGGCCAGCTTAGGCGGTTTGACTTGCAGCTCATCCACAACAAGCTGCGTGAAAACAAAGCAAAGAGTTCATGAATTTAACCTGTGAGTCTAATCCAATTATTCTCAGTTCAGAATTTTGAGTAAAGTTTGAGAGTTTCACAACCTCGATCTGAACATTCAACTGCTTCCTAGAAATAACTGAAACAACAGAAACTCCTAATCGTAAAGTTGAGAATCCCAATTTCGTACTTGAGAACTATCTAGTAGTAGTACTCCTAAGAAGCAGAATCATATCAATCAACTATGAAGCACTAGCACTTGCAAAGAGAGAAGAAAAATTACATAAATAATTGAAAATAAATGGACCAAAAAAAAATTGATCATATTTTCTCAAATAATTGAATCACCTTGCCTGGATCAGATGCCAATGCAATTTTTTTCAGTAATGGAACCCCATAATCAAGACCCCTCCATCTGAGTGCTCTTATGATCAATTCTTCAGAGCTATCTTAGCTAATTAATACACAAAATATTGAAGGCAAATATGATTTTTCTCTCTCTATGCTGGGCTCATTTTATTATCCCTTGTTGAGAGCAATCTTCGATAATTAATACACAGATATTTTCCTACCCAAAAAAAAAAAAAAATACACAAATATTTGAAGCAGTTGAGAATAGATTTTCTCTCTCTATTGACTATTTGACCATCAAAGCAACCGCCTTAAGGCGCGGGCGCCTTTAGGCGCAAGATTTCTAACGGCTAGTAAATATTTTCTCTCTCTTCCTTCTCTGCTCTTGGGTTCCTTCACAATTTGTGAAAACCACCGCCTTTGGACTTCTAACGGCTATATTACCTACGCTCCTATAAATTTTGCTGCCTCTAATCCCTCTCAGCTACACTTTCTCATTCTCAAACGCTGTTTGAACTCCTTTATCACTCTCAGTACTGTGTTTCCCCATTCAATTTCTGAGTTTTCTTCACAATTCTTATACTCTGTTTTGCTTTCACAGTCTCTGAGTGAAGATGTTGCAAGAATCGGACAGTAAGAAGGATAAGGAAGCCATTCTAAGAGATGGGTCATGGCCCATGTTGCTTCCATTGGTAGAAATTGCTGAGAAATGTCTGCATCAGATTGATATTCCGAAGAAGAAAAGATCTGCGACTGCGACCCACTACTCCAAACAGAAACCTTTGAAGCACGACAAGTTCTCTTCTTTGAATATTTTAGCAGAGGCTGCAGAACTTTGTATAAGGGAAAAAGATCGGAGCTCTGTCAAGGAGGCTCACTTGGAACCAGAATTGATTCAAATGGGGAATGCTCACAAACGGCAAGAATCAATGGTTAATCTTCTATCATGTTCATATGGGTCGTGGTCTCCGTTGGATATCTTGGCAGAGGCAGCGGAAATTTATGAAATAGAGGAAAACCAACGCTCTCTCAGCCTCAGAAAAGGGCTCCCTTTTGTTCCAATACCCAAGAAGAGAAGCTCCTCAGTCCAAAAACCCAGAGTTAAAATGGTTCAGAGAATGGGTTTCCAAGGCAAGAGGGTAACCCACAAGAGGAGCTACTATAGTGAAGAACCACTAGAAGGTGAAAAGCTTCAACCTTTGAAGAAACAGAGAAAGATGATTATGCCAAACCCAGAATCAGAAAACCCACCACCTGATTTACGCATTGAATTCAAGAATCGGATCAGAGAATTGGAGGGTTGTGATGTTAAATTTCTGATGCAGAAAGGGCTTTATGACACTGATGTCAACATTAACAACAATCGCCTTTCAATGCCACAAAGCCAAATCCATTGTGAGTTCTTGAGTGAAAACGAGAAGGCAATTCTGAATGAACGTGAAGGCGATAGAAAGCGACCTTGTGGTATACAAGTGATGGTTTTGGACCCATGCCTTAGGGAGTTCAATCTCTCTTTGAAAAAATGGGGCATGGGGAGTGTGTCTGTTTACAACCTAGTCAAGAATTGGAAAAGAATTATAAAGGAGAACAATCTTCAAAGTGGTGATCATGTCCAGCTTTGGTCTTTTAGGGTCCATGGAAATCTGTGCCTTTTATTGAATTGTAGGAAGTAAATTTACATATGCATTTTGTAATTGGAAGGCTTTTTTTTCGATTTGAGGTTAATTTGTAGGCTTAGGTACAATTCTTTTGTATTTGGCCAATTTATTAACTTTTTAGTCTTTGTAAATCAAATTTTTATAATTGGTAGGTTTAAGTACAATTTCATTAATTGTTCATTTCTTTTTATTTTATTTTTTTCACTTGCTGAAATCCATTGCTCTAATTGGAAGGCTCACCTCCTCAAAAAAAAAAAAAAAAATGGAAGACTTTTACAATTCTTTTTTATGCTTTAATTTACAAATTAGATATAATGTTATTTTTTTGGGGTGACCCATCTGAAGCATGAAATTCGCATCTGTTGTTAATAACATTTTAACAATGACATGTATAATTTAAATTTGTGTAAATAATATAAACCAGTTTCCAACACATTATAACTTAAATAAATCCACTAAACGTTCAAGGCAGTAAATTAGTATCATATCCAAAAAAAAAAAAAAAAGGTAGTAAATTAATAAACATAGNCATACGTTAGGAATACATGTTCAGTTAAAAAAAAAAAAATTTGTTCTTTTCTCAAAATAATTATATTCTATTATAAACTACTCAGCTTGTCAAGTTATTTTCCATTGAAACAATCAGAACCCCAAGAGCGGAACTCATTTCCTCCATGGATGGACTATTTTCTGTTGGTTCAGGATGGGATTTCTTGCATTAATGGCATGTTCCGACCCCAAACATGAAAATAAGGCTCCACTTACTACGTCCATCTAATTCAATCTCTACCACTCAATTGTTTCTTGTACAAATGTATATAAATTGAATAATTAATAAAATCTAAATTTGACAAAATAATTTCAGTTACTTCACTT
The DNA here is from genome assembly GCA_003255065.1 of Cercis canadensis. Taxonomy (NCBI): domain Eukaryota; kingdom Viridiplantae; phylum Streptophyta; class Magnoliopsida; order Fabales; family Fabaceae; genus Cercis; species Cercis canadensis. Next base: position 288,572 of record QAOA01005000.1, read on the forward strand.
AAATTTTATGAACTATCTATGCATTTTTTTAATACTTACTTTTAGCTATGACTTTGAGTTTTAATGTAAAACTCATAAACCCCGAAAACGACCTCAGCCTCAGCATTACTCGGTCATAGGCTGTTTAATAATTTGTATATAATTATGTACAAATTGTAAAGCATGCTACTAAAAACAAATAGCAGAGATTCAATAGACATTAACCCCCATTTTCTGGAAAAGTTTTTCATCAAACAAAACATAGCTACAGATAGATTTCATCAAATGATTGAGTTGAAAAGTGTAAAGCCATAATTGGGGGACAAGTCAAGCAAGGTGAACAGTAACATGCCTATAAAAGAATGAGGCAAAGAAGGATCCATATCTTTTTCTACTACATTAGGAATGGCCGAAACATCATTAAAAGACTAGCAAAAAGTGCAAGCACTTTATGAAAAGCTAGTGGTCAAAAAGGTTGTGACTGAACATCATAAAACTGCTACAAACCATGACTCTTCATGGTTAAGATTTGGAAGCTGTATTTTGTTCAGTTATCAGCAAAACCTATAGTAAAAACAAAACATGGACAAGTCAAAAATGAACTTTAGCAAAATCATCAGTGAACTACATATAATCCGGAATTAACTTTATAGCAAACAGAAAGTAAGCTAGCTTCACGTTTCATGCTTCACACAACTAAATAAAAACTTGAACAGAAAGTATATCCCAAACATTGAAAAGTTTAACAATACTTAATACTTTTAACCAGAAAAAGTTTCAGCAATACCAGAACATGCTGAACTTGCCATAAATTAAAACTCACCAAATTAAACTAAAATCCAAGCAGCATACAAAATCGATGCGAAATGGATGTTTGAACTGGATAAAATTAGGCATCAACATATTATTACTATAACAAAATGGAGGAAATCTAAATTTTTAGATTGCTATCCCCTATTTGAAGCTAGTCAGCATAACTAAAATAGAAGCTACTAACTTTTATAAAACATAAATAAAATAAAATAGAAGCTACTAACCAATTTACAGCAATAGAGTCGAGAGATGTACTAGAAAACAACGAAAAGAAAGTTAATAAAGTACCAACAGTTAGCAGGATCACCCTGGATTTCATCTCTTGCTAAAACAAGCAAGCATGCGTCAATGGATAATGGCTCACTTAACATTAATAAACCATTCTCTTCCTTGCCTGTAACTGTCTCCTAGTTTACATTTCCCAGCCAATAATACTAGACGCATACAACTGCAGCATCCAAGGGAGTAGATACCTCATTGTCAACAGGTGTTGCTTCAAAATGCAGTAACCAAGAAACTGTATATGGTGCTTTTAGAGCTTGTTGGATCTATATAATTCAGCATTAAGAATTATTGAAAGGAATTGGCTGCATTGTATCTTGTAGGATACAAGTTGACAGATCCGAACACTAAGAATAGAAATATTACAAGATGGGTGAAAGAGAAAATCCTGTTATTAATTACTTCGCAATCCTGCCCTACAATAGTGTTCCCTACATCAATCAAATAGCTAACCGGAAACTCTCATAGCCACACCTAACCATTACATTAGAAAATCAGGACCTACTCAAAACTGTTGTTTTTTGTTTCAAGGATATGTGACAACAGCACAAATAGCATATACTGAAGCATTCAGATTGAGAATACATAGAAAAGTTCATGTTTATAGACAAAAGTTGAAGTTCAGAATAAAAGGGGAAACAGTACAATTATCTCATAGTTCATGTATCTATAACAACATTATTGCTGAACCTGAAATTGGAAGGTAAAGCTTACTCACTAATATGTGAACTCGTCTGTGGGAATTAAAGAAGCCTTTCTTGCTGCATTTAGGGAGACACTTCATCTTGGCAAGTATGAACTGAAATGTCATTGCAGTACTTCCTTGAGGCAGCACATCACCAGTTCTATAGATATTTCAGCAACACAAGATAAATCATGAAAATAGTTGTTGCTCGCAGTAAATAGCATCTCAAATCAAGTATTGATTAGGTGATTAGATTCCTAGCTATGTATTCAATCAAAATTAATGTTGTCAACAACACCATCGAAAGAATATTTTATTTATGCTACCAACATCATGAGAAAACTTCGTCACCAGAATCTAACAATGTGATGCACTTTATCTCATGAACAACAACAAATACATTATATGTTTTTACAACCAGATATACTTTCAAGAGTTAAAACAGCTTTACAAGACACTTCTGGCTGTTGGATGCAAATCTTTTAGGCTACTCTTTGCAGACTTGCTTCGCCTATAGCTCTTCAATGGTGTCAAGTAGAACCTTAACAAGCCAGGATCAAGATTATTTGGCGAATACCTAGCACTCCGGTTCCTTTGAAGCATAAACTCTTGTTTTCCATTCAAAACATTGCTTTTGGTCTCAGGACCTCCCAAGCTATTGAGTAAACCAGCCATTCTACAAGGGTTTTTACAGCTGACACTATAGCTACGAATAAGCTTCTGGCTAACAGACTCACTTGCTTGTCCGTTAATTACCCTCCTCAGCTTTTGCCAAGACTCAGCCAGTGGCTTATTAACCACATCCCCTGCAGCATATTCTTCTTCTAGCTTACCTTCCTTTCTCCTCTGTGCTAGGCTCAACTTATTCCACATCTTGCGCCACTTTTGGAACTTCCTGAACCCCTTTTGATTTTCCACCTCAGTTCCAACATCAGAAGCATTCTTGGAAGCAGATCCCAGGACACAATCCGATTCAACATTATTTCGCGATTTGAAACCATTTTCCATTAACTCTTTCTCTGTAATCAGCAACTTTGCCCCATAAAATAACTCAGTGGTAGCAGGAGATACCTTGGCATTTGATATCACTTTTAACTCATCAACCTCTGCTATTGCTGGTTTCCTATGAGAGTTTGACCAATCAAAACTCCTCCTCCGCCTCTGCCAAGACAAAACATCTGAATAGTAATCTTTGGTTTGAGCTGATCCACCTGGACTTTCCAAACTCAGCTTCTCCTCAACCAAAACCCTGTTCTCAATCTTAGGAACATTACCATCTTCAACAACAGAAACCATCGGAGAAAGCCTGGGATGTGCCTTCCCAATCAAATATCCATCCCAAGAAGCTCGATGCCCATCAAAGGAGAAGCGTGATTCCTCCATTGATATTCTACCTGCATCAATTGACAACCTTGGATCAGTATCACAAGACCTTCTACCCAACCCATATTCCCCAATCTCAGACTGGGTCTCTCTTAATCGCCTCACACTAGGCTTCTCCACCTCCAGTCCCATTAATCCTCCACCTCCATTACTACCATGACCATGTTTCTTCAAGTTCTGCTTCCGTCTCCATTTTCTCAATTTCTTGCTAAAAATCGAAGCTGCCTCCCAAAAGCTCCCCGCAATGTCCTTCAAATCTCTCCCTGTATTTTTCCTACTCTGCAATTCAAGATCTATAAACTCCTTCATTGTCTTCGTCTCTTCATCACCCTCTTCTCTTCCATCAGTAAAATCCCCATTACAAACCCTAATCGCTTCATCGTCATCCCGATGCTGCTGCTCCTCCTCCTCCTCTTCCTCTCTTATTTCAAAACCCAAGTTTCCCAATTCGACATCGAACTTCCGGTTCAGACCCTTCCTCTCGTCATCGAGATTGAAGAGATCCGACAGAGTGTTCCGTGCCCGAACCTCACAGGACCGACGACGGGGCTCCGAGACGGAGGCAGAGGATGCATCGATGGCCGCGGCGCGACTTCCCGAGCAAGATTTGGTGCGACGGAGCTCAGCAGTGGAATGGCATTCTTCAACGGGGTATTCATGGCCGGTAGAGGAGTCGATGCCAGCAAGGCGTTCCCGGAGACAGGCGGCACAGAAACCGGTGACGGGTTTGCTAGGATGACGGTGACAGCTGGAGAGACGGTGGGGCTTAGAAGTCATGGCTGGAGGAAGTGTATAAGTAGAAGGATGGTGGTGGTCCTGGTGGAAGCATGGTAAGAATGGAAGGGACTGAAAGGAAAAAAACGTGGGAGACAGAATGAGTAGCAGTACACTGGGGAAGTGAGAAAGTGGGGATGAAATGCAATTCAGGAAGGAAACCCTTGATAAACCCCTCACATTAGATTTTATCTGGATGGAAAATTCAAGGATAATAAGATTGGAATAATGGAATCTCAGTTGCAACAAGGAAATTGTAATGATTTTTTTATTACTGGCTTTGGAATATTTTTATTGAAACAATTATTGTTAAATGTTAAATGTTAAATGTTAAATAAAATTCAAGATTTTAAGCTTGCAAAGATGCACTAATGGAATCTCAGTGGGAACAAGAAAATTGTAATGATTTTTTTATTACTGGCTTTGGCAAATTTTTGTTGGGAAAGTTATTTTAAGTGTTAAATGTTAAAATAATTATTAATGAGTTCAGTTAGAATAAAAAAAATTTATGAGGCGCAAGGGTGTGACAAGTGATACTGTCATCTTTGAAAGTGTAAATACAAAATAAGAATTATTGTTTAGAAAGACAAGTAAATAATATGTTTTGGTGAGTGACAAATGAAAATATTATTAAAATAATTATTTGTTTAAAGTGGTTATTATATATTTTTTAATAATTATTGTAAGCAAACGTACAATGATCATTTTATTATTTGTGTTAACAGGTGATTATTATTAAGGAGTTTGCTCACAATATCTACTTTTATGTGTTTATTGATTGAAAAATACATAACCGTCACTTTAAATAAATATTTTTTTTTTTTTTTTATTTAAACTGTAAGAGTATTTTTAAATTAATTTTCATACATTAAGAATAAGTTCATTTTCGAACGAACAGATAGCATCCCTATATTGGCCTAGTACGTTCAAGTAAAAAACTTTCCTAAGTACTGGCCTCCCAAGATCTAAGCAAATGGGTAAATTTAAAAATTCATGAAGAAAAATATTACCTACTAAAAAATATTTTTGACTGATTTAATTAGGAGTTGATGTGTTGTTTAAATATGTAAGTAAATCACTTGCCACATAAACATTTAAGAAGTTAACGTGCCGTGTCAGCATTTTCATTAAGTCTTAACAATTGAGTCTATTAGTGGATTAACTTAGTAGGAATTTATCAAATAGTTTGTGACACTAATTATAAATGGTATTAAAATTGTTCTTAAGGCTTATGAGTTATGTATTTAAATTCAATGTCAGCAAAAAATACCAAAACAAAAATTAATAGGAATCTTAGTCTTTGTCGATTATTTTGATAAAAAATAAAAATTTGTGAGGGACTAATTTATTAAAGCTAGAATCTTTTAGAAGTGAAAAAGATAATTTACTCTTGAATAACCTTTACCTATTAAGAAGATCTAAATTCTCCTATCATTTTCCTACACATATTTAGTTTGTGACTTTTTATGTGTGTAGAGAGATGGCTTATTTTACAACAACAAAAAAACGTAATATTAAATAATCATAATAACTTTTACAGACTTTAAAGAATCTTTTTTTTTTAACTATATATTTAGGTTTATTGACAATTTTGGTCTTCCAGTTTTACTGAGTCCTACGAGTCAATTCACCATTTTAAAAACTCAATGATTTAATCCATGTTTTAGTAAGTTTGACAGTTTTAGTCATCTCGTTAGTTAACTTAACGACATGCTGATGTGACATAGATAAATTAATTTTTTTAGGCTTAATTATAATTTTGGTCCTTTTATTTTAATCACTTGAACTTTTTGTTCTTTCTTTTTTAAAAATGAATAATTTAGTCCATCTATATTAATAAAATGTGCAATTTTAGTCATTTTATCTTTAAGCCAAAATTTCTTAAGTTTATTTTCAAGGTGTAAAGTTATATGATTCATAATTTCACCGTTTAGATAAAAAAAAATTACATCTTGTGAACCTTTCTGTAAAATTTTAGCTCGATTTAACGGTAAAACTCAGCCCAAAATACCAAAATTAGAAGTTTTCATTTTACCAAAGATCTAAATACATTCACTTTTAGATCGAACTGAAATTTGGTGAGGATGTTCACAAAATGTAGCTCTTCAATCTGAACGGTGATATTATAAATTAGATAACTTTATACTTTGAAATAGACATAAGAAATTTTGGCAGGACTAAAATTACATATTTATGAATATAGAGAGACTAAATTGTTTATTTTTAAAGAAATGAAACTAAAAAGTTCAAGTAATTAAAATAATAGAACCAAAATTGTAATTAAGTCTAAAAAAATTAATTTATCTATGTCATATTAGCATGCCATTAAGTTGACTAATAGGATGACTAAAATTGCTAAACTCACTAAAATACAGGGACTAAATCGTTAAGTTTTAAAAATGGGAAACTGACTCATAGGACTCAGTAAAATAAGATGACCAAAACTGCCAATAAGCCATATATTTAAATAATTGTGTCAATTTTTTTTGAAATTATAATTATTACAAGAAAACAATTAAGATGCCAATTTGTTGATAAACTCAATCTTTTAAATGAAATGGTTTTTATGAAAATATATTAAATTCAAAAAATAAAATAAAAACAAGATAAAATAGAAGTTTGAAACTCATAGCCAGTTCTATCAAGGATTTCTTTGACAAACGAGAAATTATTGTCCCTCAATTAGATGTAAAGTGTAAAAATTTGAGCAGCACAAAAAGAAGTTTAAGTAGGTCATGTGTGGATCTAATTAAAATATAGGTGAGTCTTGTTAAATATAGATACTATTGTGTATATAAGTATAAAAAATGTATTTATTTAGAAATGTGCAAATAACATTATCTTTGATAATATCTAAAAAAAAAATTACCATTGACAAAGAGAAATGTTTATCTCATCACCACTAAAAAAAAAAATAGTATGGAATCTAAACCATATAAAAAAAAAAGTTTAAGCAAGCTCAGTTTCTTCTTTTTGTGTTTACATGGCGACATAGATATTTGAGCCATTAGTCATTTTGCAAAATACTAGACCCTTTACCAATGACAGCTATTCTTTGGCGTCAAAAGTCTAGAACATATTGGATTACTAAAGGTGACAGGAATACTTGAAAAAAGAATAATATTTACACCTATTATTATTACTTGAAAAAAGAGTATGATACTCCCTTCCCTTTACCACTGATCAAACATAGCCTTAGAATAACATTTTACTTCTTAACAAATTAAGTGAACAACATCATTAGCTCCACTCCAGAGTGCTGCCTTGGGTTTTGTTACTCTTTGGAAGAATAGCTGAATCAACTAAATCCCAGAAGAAGATAAGAATAAAGAACAAAACAAAAACATAAAGAGGGCTTCATCTACGACACATCACAAAGGTAAATGGGAAAAACAAATTTTGGTTAACCTATGGTTGTGAAAATTTCGAAGTCAACCCCAACAGAGACACCCCCCTTCCTTGGCAGGGGAATCTACGAGGTTGTGCTTTTCCCAAACAGTGCCAGCGCCATAAAGAGTACGAAATTCAGATTTTGAGAAGAGGAACCCGAAATGATCCTCTACAGCTGTTTGTTTTGGTAAAAACACGTGCACCCATTCTTGAAATTATTGCTTTTAACGTTGGAGGCGCGAATCACCGTCTCATATTTCTAGACGAGTAATGTTGTATTTATTATTTTTTATTATAATGTTTTAATTTAATTTTTGTCATATGAGGAAATATAGGTGATCTATTGCTAAACCCTTAACCTCTTACTCATAAATTACATCTAATAACTTAGTTTTGATTTAATTTTGATGATGCATGTATTGACGAATATGTTGGCATGTGCGGGGTTGGAGGTGAGATATCTAAGTAAGTATCCACACAAATAGTGTACACGAACTTAAGCTAGGTGTGTCAATGCCCAGACTCCATGACTCAAGTTAGAGGTTATGCCAAGTTGAAGCACAATAAAGAAAAGTGTGTAAAAAATGTACATACTTATAAAGAAAGCACTATTTATAGCAAAGTAAGAGGTGTAATGGTCATTTTACTACTGGGACGGGCTTGAACTAGGTATTATTGAATTTGATTGGGCCTTAAAGAATTACGGGCCAATATTAAGTAACTACAAATTTATATTTTATAATTTTAATTAAATATAATTTTTGTTTAAAATAACTCATATTTAATCAGAACTCATACGTATACAAAATGATAAACTACTAAATAATGGATGTACCATTCTTGACCACAAAAAATAGTGTAATCTTTTGTCTCGTGCTTAAATCATCAAGCAATTTAAAATACTAACAAGAGCACGCAAACAAACTATGTGTGGAAGAAAATGAAAGGGAATTTTTTAGTCCACTAGCAGTTACACAGTAGGGATAGTTCATCCCTTCCCATAATCCCACCTAATTCAGTCTCAATAAAAAATTAGTATTTAGAAACTGAAAGGAAGATTTGTGGCGTCAAAATCAACAGAAGATGCCCTTCTATTTCACTTTTGCTTTCTGCCGATGATTGTATTCTATTTTGTAAAGTAATTGTTGATTCTTGTAGCAATCTCATTGTGGTTCTATGGCATTATGAACAGATTAGTGGGAGCAAAGTAAATCTTGACAAATCTTGAGTATTCTTCTCAAAAAATACTCTTCATCGTCTTCGGGATCAATTGGCTAATTCACTTGGCATGATCAGACATGCGGGAGCTCAAGACAAGTATCTCGGCCTCCCTTCTATCGTTAACAAGTCCAAAAAAGCAACTTTCGATTACATCAAGGGAAGAGTGGATCAGAAACTATTTGGCTGGAAAGGGCTACTCCTAAATCAGGCAGGTTAAGAAGTGTTACTCAAATCTGTAATTACTTCTCTTCCTGTATATACTATGTGCTGCTTTCTTCTTCATGATGAAGACATTGAGAGGGCTATAAGAAGAGTATGGTGGGGTAGTGTTGATCAGAAAAGAAGCATTTATTGGTTCACTTTGAAACGGAGTTATGCATATAAAAAGGATGGTGGCCTCGAATTTCATGATTTCAAAGGCTTCAAGATGGCTCTCTTGTTGGTATTTTATTAAAAATAAATATATGTTTAATACCCAACGGTTATATATGTTACAACTTCTCTTCTCTATGTTTATTGTGTTTAAAAACTTTTGTTATTAGCCTTAAAGCTATTCAATTATGGCTATATAACTGCATTATAAGCTTTGAAGTGTTTTAATTGGCTGTTTTATTTGTGCTTTGATTCTTCGTTTTAAAAGTTTATAATATTTATTTAATTTTAGCCAACAGCTAAAATTTGAAAAGGTAGTACACTACACTATATATATGTGTTTGTGTTTTTATAATTGGTATGATATACATTTGTAAGTGCAACCTAATTGTAGTGTGTGCCTATTCTTTGCTTATATTATGTGAGTAAACACTTGGGTAGAGAAGAGGGTTGGAGAAAGTCCTTTCCTCCTATTTGTGCAGAATATTGGAGGATAAACAGTGTGACTATCGGGTTGTTGTATCATTTGAGGTAACGTGTCTAGAACTCGCTGCACCTGGTGAATATACTAAAAATCACCTGCAAGAGGCATAAATTGTCTTAAAGAAAGCGAGATACCCGTGCCTCATCCTGGTGCCACATCTCTAATTTTCTCTAACCTATTGTTATTATTTGTATTTTATTTTCCATGTTGTAAGCTTGGGAACAACATCTCTTGGCCAACAATGGATTGCGAATTCTTTCTGATCGAGGCTATTTACTAGCTAAAATCATGAGAGGAAGGTATTATCCTATGTCTGCTTTCCTTAATGCTGACATGGGGTCAAGTCCAACCAATTACTTGGGGTTTTATATATAATTTCATTAAATTTGCCAAAGCAATTTTTTTGTTGCTTATTTCACTTGATTTGAACAACCATTTTCTAAATATCATACATCTCTTAATTCTTGATGGGTTAAAAAGTAGAATAAAATATTTGATCTAGGAATTCATTATTTTGACTAAAATTCACTTTTTTTTTTTCTTTTTGCTAGTACCAATAAGAGCTAGATTATCCTCTATTGCTCCATTAATTTTATAATTTCCTCTCCGCTTATCACGGTTATTAGATGCTCCTCTTTTTTGAGAGTTTTGCCCACACTTTTTGTTTTGTTTTGTTCTGTTTTTTCTATCTTCATCATTTTTTGAGATATTGAATTTAGATTGGAAACCTAGCTCTAGTGGTTCCCCAAATTCTTGCATTATATCTTCATATTCTTGCATTCTATCTTCATGAGCTTCAATTCCACTAGTGTAAAGTTGGAACAAAATTCTATGAACAATTATTGAATATTGAAGATCGCTTGGAAGGCTTGGCTGCATTTGCTGAGAAGCGGAAGCCAATGTATACCGGTGAATGAAAGTAGCAAATTGGCTGCTTTTCTCAATATCAATAATCTTCTTGATGAGTGGATTTTATATCCACTAATTAGATATTATTCACTTGATATTTAATTAGTTTTTGAGTTGTTTATCGATTTTATTCTTGTGTTTTTGTGTTTGTTTTGTAGGAAATGAAGTTTGAGACACTTGGAAGAGACTTGGTCGCATTTTGGCATTGAAACAGGATGTTGTGCAATTTTCCCATATTGAAGGCAGCAGGGAGGGTGCCTAGGCACTGCTGCAGCACATCCTCAGTACAAAATCCAGCAAAGATGGCGCTTAGGCACCCCGAAAGTCTGATGTGCGTGAATTTTGACTTGTTTTCCTAATTTTTGTAGGTTTTTTACCTACACACGTATTCTATTGTATTTAGACTTCTTAAGACCTATAAATAGGTAATTTTAGGACTAGATTAGGGTTCCTAAAAGTTCACACAAGTTTGAGAATTGAAGGAGAGAAGCGCAATGCCTGGTGACGGAGACGGAGATTGCGACAATTCTTCATCCAATTGAGTTTTTCTTCTTTTACTCTTCTTGTATCATGTTTAGAACAATTACTAGGATGTTTTATTTTTTTTTACCTATGAACTAATTTCCTTTTCTAGGGTACAATGTAGCCTAACTATAATGATTCGAATTCTTCTATCAATTTAGTTAATGATTTATGAGTAAAACCTTTTTTTAGTCATTGAAAAATGCAGCCACTGACAAATTCGTCTTCCAAAAATTTTTGGTGACAAATTGGTCCTTAAATTATTATTTCGCTGACAAATTAGTCATTCGGTAGGCAAGATCAGTGAAAAGAAAAGAAGGACTTGAATAAGAAAAGGAAGGCTTAAACATAGCTAGGCAAGATTAGTGAAAAAAATTTAAGAAAGAGGTCTGTAGGGATCCAGAACTTTTCTCATTAAAGTACTATAGGACTAATTTGTCAGACAGAATAATAATTCAATGACCAATTTGTCACTAAAAATTTTTAGAGGACGAATTTGTCAGTAGCTGCATTTTCCAAGGACTAAAAAAGGGTTTTACTCATGATATATTTTCCTTAGTTGAGTGTTATTCACTGTGCTTAATGCTTCTAATTAACTAGCCACTAATTAGATTATGGGTTAATTATAATGAAACCAAAAAGAGATTTATGTGTCTTAATTCATTGTGATGAATGCTATAGATTGTATATAGGATAAGAATATACCTACATGGTTTGTGTAGTTGCTATATGAGATTCATAAAGCTTAATGTATTCCTAGTTGTTTTAATTCACATAGGAATATAATGACTTAGCAATTAATGATGTTTTCGTTAGACCTTGGTAAATGCTAGTGAAAAATTGAGGGATTCTCGACTATCAATTAGGAGAATAATTCTAGATTAATGAGATAGGAAATTCACTTTGGATTAGTTATGGTGAAATCGAAAATCTTTCCATAGTTGAATATTTATTTTACTTGTTTTCATTTTATTTCTCACTTTTCTTAATTATCGATCGTTGAGATAAAATAGAGAATAACTCAATTTTGATATTTAATAGCCATCAATTCTCGTGGAATGATAATTCACTCACTATTTTTTACTTATTAACAATAACATGCACTTGCATTCACTTTTCGCTCAACACATCTCTTTCTTATTATGCTTACACCATGGAGTACATTTCAATTTGGAAATAATTGTAAAGAACATTTATGTATTTAAAATTGTGCATTTGATATTTTGCATCACTGATGAAGCAATAAATTTCTTCATTTTCTTTTTGCTCTTTTGTTTATTATTATAATTGTACCCACAAAGTTTTCACCTCGTTTGGCCCTTTAAGATAAGAGTAAAATATCATTTTCATTTTTAAAAAAATTGTGGAATGTCACTTTAATTTTTTATTTTTTTTATATTACTTTAGTTCTCAAAAATTGTACATTTGATATTTTGCATTAAGAGCTAGCAATAAATTTCTTCACTTTTTTTTTTCTTTTGTTTATTATTGCAATTGTACCCACAAGGTTTTCACCTTGTTTGGCCCTTTAAGATAAAATAAATAATGGCTATTAACTTATGATAATGCGCAGCGGTTTCATCCATATAACTTCACTGTGTAGCCACTGGTGACTGGACTGTCTATTTGGCCATTATACTTATACAGCATTTGCCCATTACACTATTACGTGGGTTTTTTTTTTTTTTTTTTNATTACATGGGTTTCAATTAGGCTTAATACTGTAAATAACATTTGTGTATCTAATATTGTGCATTTGATATTTTGCATTACTAATGAAGCAATCAATTTATTATTATTATTATTATTATTATTATTATTATTATTATTATTTTATATATGTTGTTGTTTTGTTTATTATTGCAGTTGTACCCATAAGGTTTCCACCTCGTTTGGCCCTTTAAGATAAGATAAATAATTAATGGCTATCAATTCATGATACATGACGGTTTCATCAATTTATGGTAATGCATAGTGGTTTCATCCATATCCCTAATTAAAAAAATTAACTTTATTTATTTATAACCAAAAAAAAAAAGGAAGTATAAGAAATATCCACTTCTAAAAAAATCATCTCCAATAATTTTCATCAATAAAAACCTTTATGTTCTACTGCAACATGAATTCAAACGAAAAATAAATAAATTAAGTATAGCTAATATGGTAAGTGAAACCTAGGGTGTGGTTGGTAGGAAAAGAGGAAAATAAATAGGGGCAAAAAAGGATGTTTGGATTTTCCCTCATTTATTGTTTAGGATACATATTTGTATATGGTATAGTTGGAAAAGATAAAAATAAATTGTATTTTTATCTTTTTTGGTTTGGTTATAATATGCATCTAATAATTAACCTCCCCTTACACACACACACACAAACATATATATATATATATATATATATATTTTATCACTAAGAACATATATATAGCTAGATTATTAACATTTCCTCAATTAATTGTTATTAACCTTCCCTTAGTTTACCTTCTACACTTCCAATCTTATCCATTTTTACCCCTACCAAACACACCCAGTTTGAAAGCAATTAATTCAATCCTATATATCTTGCACAAACAAATTTTAACTTGTAAGATAGAGGCAATAAACTCTGTATGAGTGCTGGATATGGCCTATGCACGTGATATGGTAAGAAATCTTAATTTTTTTATTTTCATTAAAGCTCAAGTCATTAATTAGTTTCCTTTTCTTCCTTAATATTTGTTTTTATCTGCTTGGTACAATTGTATGGTTAAGTATTACTCACAGCATTAATTTGAATAGCAATAAATGCAATGTTTTCTTTCTATGCTGGCCATTAAGGGAAATTAATTGCAACAACCTTGTAATTGAATACACAAGATATCTTACATCTTCCTTTTGTGGCTTCATGTTTCCAATTATGAGTTGGTCCATGGTATTATAAAACCAAGCTTTCTGTGTGGTGTGCTAATACATCAATAGAAGCCTCTCTCTCTGGAAGTGCTTAGTTGCATTCTTCAGCCATCCTCCATAGCCTTTCTTCATTCTACGACCATTTTTGATCCAGAACTCTTTAAGAGTTTTATTCTCAGTGTCTGCCTAAGAGACAACCTTTCCCTCTCTTTTCTTTCCTTCCATACAAACGACATGGCTTCAATGTATAGAGGAGTGTATTTACAGAACACTCGAACTATTAAGTTTAACGCTAGGATATGCAACAGGTATACAAGAATATCGCTGGGTTCATTCAAGAATGCAGAAGAAGCTGCTCTGGCGTATGACAGAGCTGCAATGAAGCTTCACAAAGATAATGCTTCCCTCAACTTCCCTGGACTCTATACTGAAGAAGAAGTCTTGTTTCAGAGAGGTAAGTCAGAAGCTGAGATTATTCAAATGATCACGAATGAAACATATGCATCAGAATTGGTTTCGTTTGTCTCTCGGCTTAATCCACATGGAAGACAAGCTCAGGTTAGCAATGGCTCACATCAGCTACTATTCTATGTGAACCTCATCAACGCTGAAGTTGGGTACCAAGTGTTATTCCTCTCCAAAACACTTGGTCTATCTCACTTTCCTGAGCTTGCCGGATTAATACCTGGGGAAGCCGATTCAATCAGGAGAACGAAGATCCACTTTTATGATAGACAAAAATTTCGTTCGTGGACCTTTGAGTTCTGCTACTTGAAGAACATTGAGACGTTCGTGGTCACGGAGGACTGGGGTGATTTTGCCGAGGTGAGTAACTTGCAAGAAGGTGATACTGTTCTCTTCTATAGGTATCACCATGCAGAGGGCAACAACAACAGAACCCTATACATGGTTGATTTCCTGCAAAGGCAACCAACTGTTATGCTATTTGGTGTCCAAATAAGTTGAGCAATTTCTGTTGTCTCAAATTCTCAGTTTGCTTGCGTGTTCCTGCAAATAATGTTTCATAGTTTATTTACTGTTTTTCTTTGTATCCAGAAATAATAATATATAATAATAATAACAATGAAATGGAGGTCATCTATTTCATTTCAGAATACCTAGCTATCTCTTTAATATTTTTATTTTTGGATTTTAACTGTAAAGATATATTCAGCTAGTTTTCACATATCAATACTAAATTCCTCCTTAAACGATCTTAAAGATGCACCCTCACATCGGCTTAGTGTATTCAAAGAAAAATTCTTGAATACTGACTACAGAATACCTAATTATATCAACAATGCAAAAACATGTGAGTTAGAATTCAAAATGTTTCTATTTTTCTTATATTATTCTTTGCTTTAAAAATAATTTTTTTTTTAAAAAAATTAATTCCATACGATTAATAATGAAATCATGTTCTACATAACTGCTTGCAAAGCTTCATACAACTCTACCAATGATCAGCCAGAAACTCCAACAATATTAACTTCAATCTACAAAAGAATCGTACAAAGCATAGGAACAACACATCCTCTTAGGTCATCAGCCTGAAAAAACAAAGGGGGCTTAGAGCCAATGCAAACCCACGTTCTCCTCTCTTTACAGAGTGTTAACCATGTATATAGCAGAACCTGTACTCTTGTAATATAGAAGAAGAACACAAAGAACCCAGTACACAAGTAAATATAAATGCAAACTATATATTCACTTATCTTGTCATATATATATGCAAAATCCAAATCACAAACAAATAACAAATTTTTATGGAATCTGTTGTAAGTTCAAATGTTGACATCTTTCATCTGGTTGAGTAGTCAATCCCAAAACACAGTACAAAAGTAAATATAAATGCAAACTATATATTCACTTATCTTGTCATATATATATATATATGCAGAATCCAAATCACAAACCAATAACAAATCTTTATTGAATCTGTTATAAGTTCAAATGTTGACATATATCGTTCATCTTGTTGAGTAGTCAATCCCAAAACACAGAAACCTGCAATCATATTGTTTTCAGTTGATTAATTTCGTAGAATTCTTATGTAACATTAAACAAATATTCTTTTTATGTGCTACTAAAGACATGCATGAACTCATTTGCTAAGTTGCATGTCAAAACTACATGTTGACATAAGCATCATATTAGTGACATCAGACTAGTTTCAGACAAATGTGCTATCAAAATTTTAAATAATAATTGAAATTATAAGGGTGGATGGGAAGAAATAGATTTTGAATATTCATGTAAATAACACGAAGAAAAAGAATCTGCAATTAAATGAATTCATCAGTGTTTGACAATACATAAATACCATTTCATAAGGAAATAAAGAATGATAGATAATTTAAATGTAATATATCTAGAAGTTGTTTCTATATATACACGGCTGGAGTAGAGATATACAATTATTTGCTTTTTCCTCTACTTGTTGCATTCTTTTTTCCAATCTCTCTATTGCTAAGTCCTCACTAACAAACCTAAACATCTCGAGACACAGAGCATTCCAAACATGAGTGAAGTATCAAATTACATTTCTCAAGAAGATAATCTTTGGTTCATGTTTTCAGTTTTGAGAGTACTTGTCTATCTTATATAGTGTGTAGATCCTTAACCTAGAAATAAAGTTAATCAATGAGTACATGCATATATATACTCCAGTACATGAGGTCTTCAAATTTGTAAAGAGCCAAATACCCAAATAAAAAAAAAAAAAAGTTATTAGTGCTACAAACTCGCCATATTTAAATATGGTCCAATGAAATGGACATCAAATGAAATTTAAGTTCTCATTTCTATTTTAGTCATTTTCTTACTAAAACAAACTAATTATGTTAATATTATGCCCATGCGCCCTCAATAAACCTAACTGCTCTGTTTTAGAATAATGAATATTATTCATAGAAAGGAAACAAGTAATAGTAGAAACATCTATTTTAAATTGAATAATTTAATGATAAATAAAACATTCAATGAATGACAAACTGCGATTATCATTGGTTTATTATGATACATATGTGTGTGTATATTATGGATATTGTGATACATGAGTTATGTTATTCATACACATTAATTTCATACTATTTCTTATGATACTTTCCACCTACCTTACAGTTTTTATTTACACCAACTCAAACTTTTTTGAATGGTCTATACTCAATTAGGGTCTACAAGTGTAAGGAATGATATGGAATAGAGATGTATCAATAACATTTCTCATGATACATGTATAAAACTGTACAAAATGAATTTAGTTTTCCTTGTAGAGCAAAAACTTACTTGAAAAAGCTGCTTTCTTTAATTAAATTGTTAGATGTTGACTTTTTTTTTACTCTATCTTGTTTTTTTTTTTTGGTGC
This sequence comes from Cercis canadensis, assembly GCA_003255065.1. Classification (NCBI taxonomy): domain Eukaryota; kingdom Viridiplantae; phylum Streptophyta; class Magnoliopsida; order Fabales; family Fabaceae; genus Cercis; species Cercis canadensis. Next base: position 305,641 of record QAOA01005000.1, read on the forward strand.
AAAAGTTCAAGGTAAAGAGCGACTATCTCATTTCAAGGCCAAGGAGCTTCAATGAGAACTTATAGTAGTATTTATAAATTGTCTACCAATAGGAGATTGCTAGTGACAGTATTCAAACCTAAGTCTTATAAATGAAGTGCTTCAATCTTTACTAGTTAAACCAACCTCCGTTGGCAGAGCAAAAGTACTCAAAGACAATAACTTTAACTTTCAGAGTAATCACAATAATTTTAGCTTTGAGAGTGTATTTATAAATTAATCCTACTTTGAACATGAAAATAGCCAAATATAATCCTCCAGTCAAGATCCTCTAAAAGAAATATTGGAGCTCCAAAATGACATACAAAGACAACAAATACATAATAACAAAATATTTGAGAAGTTATTGAAAAACTCAATTCATAAACTATACAGAACAGTCAGATATCTCAGCCTATACACTTCATAACACATTATGGCTACGTTTAGGAGTTATGCAGGGGAGGGAAAGGAGAGGAAATGAGGAATTTAGTCTCAACATTCTCTAGTTTGAAAGTTTCCTCAAGAACACTTACAAATTCTCCCAAAGTTCATGTTTCTAATTCCTCCAAATTGAGGGCTTCTGAAGGGAATGTTCTTGGTACTTTTCCTTTCTCTTACTCATCCAAATGAGGGAGAGGAAAATCCTTTGCAATCCTCTCCTTTCCTTCCTTTTCTTGCCTCTTGTGTCCATCACTTTTTTTCCCCTTTCAAATCCAAACATAGCTTACCATTACCATTCTCAAATGGAAAACCAAAAACAAGTAAAACCTGCACACAAGCTGTTGTAGGATGCCAAAGCTCAATGGAAGCATGTCTAGATGACCATGGTGTGAGTTGTGTGCAGAATGGCTGGGAGGAAAACAGAGGAAGGGTATGTAGTAAAAGGGACAATTTTTTGTTGTTATGATTTTTTATTGAAGAGATTATTGTCTAAAAAGTATTACATAGATCAGTCACACAAATTTGAGCTTCCTTCCTTCCACATTGCTCTAAACCAGAGATAAATGATAGATTTACACATCTTATTAGAGATTGGGGTGGTGAAGAAAATTTTGGATTATGTTAAGAAAAAAAAAAAGTTGAGCAAATTAATTATGTTAAAAAAAAAAAAAAAGTTCAGCAAATTACTTCAATCTCCACTATATTTTATTGATTTAACACTTGTCTCCCATTTACTTTCAAAATTTACACATAAACCTAGTTAAGTAGTACTTCTGTTAGGAATATTCCCTATTGATTTATTTATTTGTTTATGCTAAAAATAAATTGACAAGGTTACCCATATACTACATCAGAGAACCAAAGTTTACTTCCCTCCTCATCTCTGCCTCTCTTTCTCCCACATTCTCTGTTTTTCTTGTTGAGCTCACACGCTCACCATTCATTTCTCTCTCTCACTCTCATACTCTCTTATGTGCCAAGCTGGCGTGGAGCCAGGATTTTAGTCCAGGGGGTCGAGACTAAAGATTTAAAGACAACCAAAAAAAATAAAAATTAAACAGTCATACAATATATGCATGTCATATAAAATTGATCTAATTTTAAAGAATTGTGTATAATGTATTTCAAATATGTACAATACCTTCACTTTCTAAGTTGTTCCCTTCGCTGCTTCATAAAATAGAAGTAGTCTTTGATCATATCTGTTGTAAATTTTCAATTGCCATCATGCAAAGTTACAAAATACAAAAGTATAAATCTTACAGATTGTTTTTTCCTTTTCTGGTCCTCATCTGATAGAGAGTGCAATTCCACAATGCCACTAAAAGAATCTGCAATTAAATGAATTTATCAGTGTTTGACAACACTTTTTATAAATACCATTTTATAAGGAAACAAGAATGACAGATAATTTAAATGAAATATATCTAAAAATTGGTTCTATAAATACATGGCTAGAGTAATATACTATTGTTTNGCAATTCCACAATGCAACTAAAAGAATCTGCAATTAAATGAATTTATCAGTGTTTGACAACACTTTTTATAAATACCATTTTATAAGGAAACAAGAATGACAGATAATTTAAATGAAATATATCTAAAAATTGGTTCTATAAATACATGGCTAGAGTAATATACTATTGTTTGCTTTTTCATCTATAGATATTGAAAGCACTGAAATACTTTTGAAGCCTTCTTGGACATTCTGAGAACTTCTTGAATATTCTGCCACAAAAGAACCTCAGCAGTAAAAGAAGCTTGAGAACAAGTTTTTGAGTTTCTATAACTAGAAAACTTGTTGCAACCTATCTTACACACACAAGCACATTGTCAAGAATTAGTGTAAAACAAGATAATCCAAAATAAGCCTTCATTATTTGTTATCATCAAAATTAGGTTATGAAACCTTGGAGCTAACAATCTTCCCATTTTTTATGATGACAAATAATTGGGCTCCAAAAATCTCCCTCTGAATATAAGCAGCTTCTGAACAAGTTCTAACAAACAAATTGAAGTTGTTTCAAAAAGTTTTTAACAATTCAGAGAGGTTTTCACAAAATGATCAGAATCATAACTAGAATAGGTCCATAACAGATCCTGTATTCCTTCTCCCACTTTGTCATTATCCAAAAGACTTATACGAGGAAGCAAACAAGCAAGTCAAACCAGAACATAAGCCTGAATAAACTTGTTAAAGCATAACAGAATAACTAGCAAAATATTCACCAAGATAATCATTAAAGCAGACAAATTTTAATAAGATCATAACACCAGATCAGTCAATTCAAAAACCAGCATATGCAAAAGAGCTAGTAGTGTTGTCAACTAGTAGCAGAACTAGTTCTGACTACAATTTAACATTACTAAAAGGCAAGCAAAGCATGGATTGCACAAAAGTATATATACTAGATCATGCAATGTATATAACTAGATATGCCAAAGTAGATAAACATGCTAGAATGCATATTATGCCAATGAAACTAGAGAGAAACATAATAAGGATCATAAAACATACCAAAATAGAGTATATGAGCATGTAAGGCATATTATCACATCAAGTAAATGCTAATAAGATATTTTCTCATTCTCAATGAAACCTTGGGCAACAAAATTGACTAAGTTAAGCATATTACCAAAACATTGGACTGATCAAGCTACATAAATGCCATTTGTTGCAATACTTGAATCATCCTTATTGTAAGTGAGAGAGATGAACAATACCCCCTCAATCATCACATTCCTACAAACTCAAACAAATTTTGGTACCCAAATATTTCTGGGTCCTTGGAGGTTACTTCCTTGCCCTTTAGGCAACATAGTACCTTTTGGTACCCAAACCATCTTATCATGAGCATGCAATCTCTTATAAGAACAAGCATAAGCAAAATGTCCAGCATATTCACAATAAAAACAACTAATCTTGGGAGTAGAAGTTGTTGATGCTTTGACAAAGAAGTTGTTGTGCAACTTTGAACACTTAGGTTCATCAAAACCCAAGCCAACTTTGTCTAAACCACATCTTTGCTTCCCTAGTGATTTGTCCAAGTTCTTTTGCCCTTGAACAAATTTAGCTAGATCCTTAGACGACTCCTCTACTTTCCTTCTCAAAGCATTGTTTTCTTTATTTTCCTCTTTCAAGTGATCAGTCTCAAGAGCTTGCTCTTTGATAATCTTCTTGAGAGAAAAAATCTTAGAAACCAACATTTGAGAATCAAGAAGTAGTTCATCATAAACATTAGACAAATCATCATAAGAGAGAGGGATATCTAAATTTAATACCTCATCATTGTTTACCTCTCCATTTGCCATGAAGCACATCTGTGATGTTTGATGCTCACTTTTTAAGCTTAATTCTTCTTGGTTACTCCAAGTTGTCTCCTTAACTTTATTCTTCCTTGATTGCTTCTTGGATGACTTCTTTGTGACTTTTGAGAATAGAGCAATTTGCCTTCACAACATCCGGTTTCTTGCATTTATTGCATAAGCTTGCTCCTTCCATGATTTAGCCTTTGATGCACCTTTCATTATGTGAGATTTCCTTGGATGCACTTGTTTTCTCTTGATGCTAGATTTATCTCCATGATCTGTAAGAGTTGAGAGACAAAACATGTTCCCTTGTTGCTCACTCTCTTCATTTAATCTAGGCTTTTCTTGAGAAGAGTTAGAAGATAAACAATTTGATTCAAGACTCATTTCTCTTCTCTCTTGGTCTACAAGAGCTATCAAGCATTCATGATTGCCCACTTTGTACACTTGAGAGCCTTCTTCAATGTTGTGAGCCTCTTGCATCTTTTGCTCTCTTTGTTGGACGGAATGATCATCTTCAAGTAGTGGTTCTTCCTCTTGATGTAGCTCTATATCTTCATGTGTAGCCAAATGAACGTCAAGTGAGTCCCACATTTCTTTGGCTGAACAGCAGGAGGAAACTTTATCAAATTCTTGACAATCTAGAGCACAATTCAATATGTTCATAGCTTCGGAATTTTGCTCAATTTTACTCAAGTCTTCTTCACTCTATTCCTCTTCAATTTTTGGCACCTCTTTATCATCAATCTTCTTCTTTGGAATTTTAGGCCCATGTATGATAATTCTCCATAACTTGTAATCAATAGACTGAATAAAGACTTTCATTCTTGCTTTCCAATGCATATAGTTCTTCCCCTCAAAATATGGTGGTCTGCTTGTTGAGTGACCTTCAATAAAGGATACACTTGAAGTGTTGGCCATACCTACACATAAACAAAGATCTTCACTCAAGGTGATTAAACCAATAAACTAAGCCCAAGGCACTGATACCAATTAAAAGTACTGAAATACTTTTGGAGCCTTCTTGGACATTCTGGAAACTTCTTAAATATTCTGCCACATAAGCACATCAGCAGTAAAAGAAGCTTGAGAACAAGTTTTCGAGTTTCTGTAACTAGAAAACTTCTTGCAACCTGTCTTACAGACACAACCTCAAGCACATTGTCAAGAATTAGTGTAAAACAAAATAATCCAAAGCAAGCCTTGATTATTTGTAATCATCAAAATTAGATTATGAAACCTTGGAGCTAACACATATTGCATTCTTTTTTCCAATCTCTCTATTGCTAAGTCTGCACAAATAAGCATAAGCAACTGGAGACAGTGCATTTCCAAACATGAGTGAAGTAGATATCAAATTATATTTCTCGTGAAGATAATCTATGGTTATATAGTGGGAAAGAATCATCCTTCTTTCCTCTTAAGCTCCTTAACCAAGAAATAAAGTTAATCAATAAGTACATGCATATATATATATACTCTAGTACATGATTTGAAAAGAGCCAAAAACAAAACAAAACAAAAAAGTTATTAGTGCTACAAACTCGTCATATTTAAATATAGTCCAATGAAATGCACATCAAATTAAAGGTAAATTCTCATTTCTATTTTAGTCATTTTTTTACTAAAACAAACTAAGTATGTTAATATTATGCCCATGCCCCCTCAATAAACCTAACTGCTCTGTTTTAGAATAATGAATATTATTCATAGAAGGGAGACAAATCATAGTAGAAACAACATCTCATTTAAAATTCATAATTTAATGATAAAGAAAACATTCAATGAATGACAAACTGGGATTATCATTGATTTTTTATGATACATGTGTGTGTATTATGGATATTGTGATACATGAGTTATGTTATTCATACACCTTAATATATTTCATTCTATTTTTTATGACATTTGCCACCTAGCTACTTTACAGTTTTAACTAGACCAACTAAACAAGAAATTTTGAATGACCCAAATTCAATTAAAGCCCACAAGTGTAAAGAATGATATGGAATAGAATTGTATTAGTAACATTTCTCATCATCCATATATCAAACTACACAAAATGAATTTGGTTTTCCTTGTAGACCGAAGACTTACTTGGAAAAACTGCTTTCTTTATTTAAATTGTCAGAGGTTGACTTTTTTGACTCTGTCTTCTATTTTTTTTTTAAACAAAAGTTTATAATAAAAAAATGCTATCTCATTCAAGGTCAGAGCATACCACAAATATTAGTGAGTACTTACAATGGTACTTATAAATTATCTACTAAGGAATGACTACTAGTAGTGAGACTTGAACCTACACCTTAGAAGTGAAATATGTTTATCCTTACAAACTAAACCAACCCCTGCTGGCAAAATAGAAGTACTCAAAGACAATAATTTTAGCTTTCAGAGCTCATTTATAAATTAATCTTACTTTGAACATGAAAAGAACCAAATATAATCCTACAACCAAGATCCTCTAAAAGAAATACTGGAGCTCTAAAATGACATACAAAGACAACAAATACATAATAACAAAATATTTGAGAAGTTAATTATAAATTCATAATTCATAAACTATACAGAACAGTCAGATATCTCAGCCTATATACTTCATAACACATTATGGCTACATTTAGGAGTTATGAAGGGGAGGGAAGGGAAGGGAGAGGAAATGAGGAGTTTAGTCTCAACATTCTCTTGTTTGTAAGTTTCCTCAAAAATCAAAAAGTAAACTGAGGGTTAGGAGCTCCCCCCTAACTAAATAAATAAATAAAAGCACTTTCAAATCCTCCCAAAGTTCATGTTTATAAATCCTCCAAATTGAGGGCTTTTAAAAGGAATGTTATCCATCATTTTCCTTTCCCTTACTCATCCAAACGAGGGAGAGGAAAATCCTTTACAATCCTCTTTTTTCCTTTATTTCTTTTACCCCTTGTGTCCATCACTTTTTTTTTCCCCTTTCAACTCCCAAACATAGCTTATCATTACCATTCTCAAGTGGAAAACCAAAAACAAGTAAAACCTGCACACAAGCTGGTGTAGGATGCCAAAGCTCAACGGACTCGACGTCTAGATGACCATGGTGTCGTTGTAATGGCTGGGAGGAAAACAGAGGAAAGGTATATAGTAAGAGGGACAATTTTTTGTTATTATGATTTTTTATTGAGGATATTGTTATCTAAAAAGTTTTACGTAGTTAAGTCACACAAATTTGAGCTTCCACATTGTTCTAAACCAGAGAGAAATGATATATTTACACATATTATTAGAGATTTAAGTGGTGAAGAAACAGAGTTGAGTAAATTACTTCAATCTCTCATATATTTTATTGATTTAACACTTGCCTCTCATTTACTTTCAAAACCTACACATAAAACTAGTTAAGTAGTACTTCCGATAGGAATATTCCCATTGATTTATTTATTTATGCTAAAAACTTCTCATCTCTGCCTCTCTCTTTCTCCAACATTCTCTTTTTTTTTTTTTTTTTTTTTTTTTTTTTTTTTTTTTTTTTTTTTNTTTTTTTTTTCTTTCTTGTTGAGCTCACACGCTCACGCATTCATCTCTCTCTCTCTGACATTTTTATACTCTCCTATGTGCCAAGCAGGGGAGGAGCCAGGATTTTAGTCCAAGGGATCAAGACTAAAGATTTAAATGGACAACAAAAAAATAATTGAAAAAAGTCATACATGCATATCATATAAAATCGATCTAATTAATACATAAAAGGTTTGTGAATGGATAACATGGAATGCAGCCAATATTATCAAAACAAAACAGTGTGTATACCTTCACTTTTTATGTTGTGCCCTTCATTACTTCATAAAATAGAAGTAGTCTATAATCATATATGTAGTAAATTTTTAATTGCCATCATATAAAGTTACAAACTACAAAAGCATAAATCTTACAGATAGCTTTTTCCCCTTTCTGGTCCTCCTCTGATAGGGAGTGCAATTGCACAATGCCACAAATACAATCAGACCTCAATGAATCCTGCACAATGCCACAAATACAATCATAAAAGGCTGGCTCGGAGACATGATAAGGTGTAATTGTCAAGTTTATTTCAATTTTATACTAGTCTATAGAAGCACAGAGGCAGAAACGTGTTTGGTATTACTTTTGAAACTTGAAATATTTTTTCGTGTGTGTATTTTGACTTGTGAGTCAATGAGTGAGGCTGGGAGGGCTGAGAAAGAAGGCCTATTTTTGTTCAATCACAATCACTATTGGGAGGCAGGTACATATTCTAAATTCTAATAGTTTTGGGGGTCAACTATAAACAAATCTAAAAAATCTAGGGGGCTGTATGGGAATAATTTTAAGTTTCTTCCGACAAATATATAATTTTCAAAAGTTCAGGGGGCAAAAACATCTTTTACATACTGAAATTTAATATTTCAAAAGTACAGGGGCATTGTAAGTTCAGGGGGCCAAAAAGCTTATCCAAGCACAACAAAATGTACTTGGAAGTACTTTTTTTTTTCAAGAATAAAAAAAAAGTCCATTGTAACTAAATCGAAGCTTAGGTGGCATTTGGTTTCCAGAATGTTAAAATATTCTCAGGAATGCCAATATAAGAATGTTACATTCATATATATATATATATATATATATATATGTATTGAACACATTTTCTGGACAAATTCCCAGAAATTTTTCATTTCTGGGAGTTTTGGGCCAAAATTTTCCCTTTTATTCTCATCTCATAGAGTGAAATACAATATTTTTACAATTGTGGCGCCCACATGCCACCNTTTTACAATTGTGGCGCTCACATGCCACCTTGTGTCCCTATTACCAGTCACCATCATCATCGCCCTCAATTGGGGCCGCCACCCACTTTTCTAAAAATATTTAGTACTAACCACTACCAGTCATTCCAAGAAACACCCTCTAGGCGATTAAATAAAATGAGAAAAATCGCAATCTTTTAAAATATTGTTCCATATTCAACCATCCTTCCAAATCAATTAAAACAGCGGAATTAAAAAAGCAGAGAATATTTCTTAATAAAAAATTCANATATTTCTTAATCAAAAATTCATTTAAAAGCAAATTCAACCAAGGAAAGCTAATTAAGAGAAAAAAACACATACCTGAATCCTATGAAATTGAGGTGATCTCTACGAATTACTCTTTGAGATTTCTCGAAGTCATCCCTTCAAATTTGTAGACTCGCGATATCTTCCAGTTAATTTTTTAAAATTTTAGCTCATTCTTTCTCGTATCCAAAGATCGCCTTAACATGCCAACCATATAGATCAAAAAGGGATATAAAAGGTTTAGATTGTTGGGGATGGAGAGATTAAATTAGCACCAGAGCCACCTTCAATTGCCCAGAATGAGAGTCGTGAGAGAGAATCATCAAGCTTTTGAGTCGCTAGGGTAAGAGGCGATGTACTTCAAGTTTAAATTATTAAATGGGGATAGTTTAGGAAAAGAATGTTTCCTACCACATACATACATTTAGACAAGACAACTTAGGTTGTGTTTGGATGGGGTATTTAAAAAATTATTGTGTATTTTAAATACATGTAATTGAAATGTAATATTTTAAATACATGTATTTATAAAATACTTTGTTTGGATATACTCTATTATAAAATATGAACTCTCTAGGATCAACAAAAATGGACAATCCAGGTGGGGATTTGGTCTAGTCACCGACAGAGCCGTCACTGTAGTCTTCTCAAAGCCCCTTAATGCACCATAAATTCTTGGTGGCCACCACTCCACAACCGCGTTCCTTGGCTAGATTGTGTGCAAAGCCACACAAGGCCTTTATCATCTTCACCCCTTGCGGGTCTTCGCCTCCCAGCTCGTACATGAAGTGGAAACCAAACGGCCTAAAAAAATTCGGAATCGAGGGTAATCAGAGCCAAGGCTAAGCTTGTTGTTAAGGACAGAGTCAATATCACGAGGGAAGAACTCAGTGGTGGAAAAGCGGCGACGGTAGATGTGGGTATTTGGGGAAAGCTTTTGACTCCATGCTTTTTCTAGAAAAGGAAGGACTTGATGTGGAGGTGAAAAGAAGAGGAAGTAAGAGAAGGAAGGGGAGGTGAATCAAATGGGTGGTGATGGAGGTGGACATGGAGGGAGTGACCAAGAGCAAGGAATTTCGGAGGCTCGAGGGAGGGGGAGGGGTATCGGGGGCTGAGGGAGAAAAAAGTGAATTTGAAATACACTCTATTTTAAGTGGATTTGAAATACACTATATTGAGATTTTGAAATACACTATAAAAATACACTAAAATTTTAAAAATACCTTAAAAAATTACACAAACAAAGTAATTCAAAACTAGTATTTCAAATACACTATACAAATATCTCATCCAAACACACCCTTAGGGTTATGGGCATCCCTTTCATATGGTTCTAAACTATCCTTTTTCTCGCATTTAATCTCTCACTCTTCCTTACTCATTCTTGAACAATGAAGGAAGTAATTCTTGATAGATAAACTAAGTTGTGGTTGCTAAGAGTGTTTTTTTTTTTTTTAGACAAGGCGTTAAGGTGAAAAAGATGAGTTTTGGTTGAAAATAAAAAAGAGGGTAAAAAAAAAAAGAGTTTGTTATCTTACCTCACTTATATGGGTGGGATAAAAATAGAAAAAAAAAAACTTTTTACTAAGAGTTTTGAGTAGAACGAACTTTTGATTTTGGTACCATCGCAAATATCTCAAAAAATTGAGTCATCTAATATGGGTCATATCCTCAAATTGTTAACAGAATTTTAATTTAACATGGTCAAATAAAGTTGGTCTCCAAACTCCTAGTAAATTTTTTTTTTTTCTATTTTTACCCCACCTCATATAGATGAGGTAGGATAGAGTCCAAAAAAAAAAAAAGAATAAACAAATGGGAGTATTATTGGCAATACAAAAAAATGACAACTAAAAAGTTAAAAAAAATGAGGATATTTTAGAAATTTAAATGTCTATGCACATCATTTTTTCATATATAGTAAATAAATGTATGTTTATATAAATACTAAAAAGTAATAATTTTTTTTTAAGGACAATGGTACATAACTTGTGTATTTTAAAAGTGGGATAAAATGTATGAAACTCTCTCCAACTATAGTCAATGTGCACAAAACACCTAGAACTTATCATGAGTGAACCTTTTCATAATGGTTTCCCTCATTCACTGATTAACGATTAGAGCTCGAAGCCTGAAAGCTCAGGTCTAATGCAAGGATATCAGGTATGAGGCCTTGGACTATGTGTACAAGATCCTTATGAATTTGCTATACGGTAGATTTGGCATTAACCCTAACCCTAAAAGCACAACCACTAAGGTCTGCGATGAAGATCAATACAAACATATGATCAGGCATAATGAGTTGATATTTGGTGATATGCTTAACGAGAAAAATTACACCATAGCAATATAGATAAGGGCCCAAATTATTAGAACCCACCGAAGAACTTTGTTGTCCAACTAGCTGCTGCGATCATTGCCTCTACTAGGATCTATATGTACCCTTATATCTTAAGAGAGGACTACTACTACACGGACACTGACTTTGTTGTGCTTGGTCAACCATTACCTAATGAAGTGATTTCTTATGTCTTAGGTAAGTTTAAGCTAGAGGACAGAGTCATGAAAGGATACTTTTTAGCACCGAAATCCTATTTCTACACCACAAAATATGGCTCCAATGTACTCAAGTACAAGGGACCATCGAAAAGCCAGGTCAATCTTGAATGGTTTGAGTCAAAGTATGTAGACACATCTCGTAAAGTACTTGTATGTAATAGGGAGGTGTAAGCCTCAAAAGCCATTAGTAGGGTGAGCAGGAGCAACCCTTAAAGCAAAAAAAAAGGTTTGGAACTCTTCCCATATTTTTGCATTTCATTCTCTATTCAGCCCACCTTAAACAAAATGAGAAAAAGGGAGAGGACTATTGATTCAAAGTCACTGCGAAATGGTCGGTCAATAGTATAGCTTTTTATTTCCTCGTTCTTCTTTCAAAGGAAAAGCCTTATCATTCCTAATTTGGTAGAGGGCCGGACGGCTTTGTTTGCCCCATCTTGGCGAATCGCATCCCCGTCCAACGACATTATTTGTGCGCCCCTTACCGTTCTTGCTTAGTCTTTGCAACAGCTGGGGAGGAAATTGTAGAAGCGAAGCCTATTGCCACACCGATCATCAAATACGAGATTAGGCCCCTTCTCAAAGATTTGATGGAATGGCCCAGCCCACCTAAGAGCGTTTATGTCATATGGGAACTCATGGCTGGAAACAATCCTTATGGCTTTGATATCTAGTAGGAATAAAAAGAATCAAAGTCCAGGTTGGTTGGTGAGCCTAATGATAAGAGACTATCTAGCTTGGTTCGGAAAGCACTTGTTGGGTGAAAGATTTTTTTGTTACTTCATGTTACAACCTAAATGTTGAACTATTGACCCTACTTGTTAAGATGGGTGTTCACCCCAAAGTGTTCTTGGATTGCATGCATACATCCATAAGTAACTTAGTGCAACAGGCAAATTTCATTGAGAGGAATTAGCAAAGAAAAGAAAAACGGTCAACATCTTAATTTTTATTTTTGAGAAAATGTCCTCGGGTTGAGGAATGTCCACATAAGTTCATTGAGGTGTCTACACAGGAATAAAAACCTATTTTATATTCTATTGAGAGTTTGGATTGCGCCACCTACGTATAACGAAAAGGAGGAAAGCGAAGCTTCTGGCTCCCTCTTTGAAGCTTCGCTTCCGGTAGCTTGCTTACTCTCCTAGTTAGAAGAAGGCTCCTTGGCGAATTCTTTAGATCTAGGTAGAGTCTCGCTCAGTAAAGAGAATTATAAATTTGTAAGATCATGATAAAGTCCCCTTTACTTGATATTCTATTAGTAAAGCGCTAGTGAGTCCCAAGGTTCGTTCATTAGTAAGTTGTCAAAATGTATTTTGTAGCCCTTTCATTTTATTTAATAGAATGGTAAGCCGGGTCAAGCAAGTACTTTTTCTATTAGCGGTGATAGCCTGTTTAGATAAATTAAGATAGGCAAAGTGAAATACTCTTTTGGGTGTAAGACCTAGCCTTGGGAGTAGAAAGAGAAAACCATTTCTTTTCTGGGAAGCGCTAGTCAAAGTGAAGGAAGTTAGGGTGTGACACAACGAGAATGTCTTGTTCTAGGCCCTTGGGCGAGTAGCGATAAGTGAAGTAAGTTAAGGAAATCAAAAAGTGTAACAAGTGGTTGATTGACAAACTATTCTGTTAAGCACAAGTTCTTTTTGGTTCCTAAAGCTACCTTGAAGCTCCTATCATGTAAGGTGTTTGATCAGGCGCCTACTCCTCGAACTTCCATTTCAATGTGTGTTTCCCAAAATCTTTGGTATGTCTTTTCTCAGTAAGAAGTAATTGGAAAGTAGATAGGGAAATCTAGGGTTCATTGTCCCCTATGTTGAAGAAAGGTTTGGAACCCTCTAAACCGGTCTTTCATAGATAAGGGTAGTGGTAGATAGGTTGAGTAAGTATGCACATTTCATGCCTTTAAGCCATCCATATACTGCCATTGATGTTGCCCAGCTGTTTTTGGATAACGTGTATAAATTGCATGGGTTGCCAAGCTCTATAGTGAGTGATAGGGATAAAGTTTTTACAAGTAATTTTTGGCAAAATCTGTTTTCCTTGCTGAATGTGAACTTGTTGATGAGTACTTCATACCATCCCCAAACAAGTGTTTAGAACAATATTTAAGGTGTATGATAGGTGACAGACCAAAAGAATGGGTGAAGTGGCTTCCTTTGGCTGAATGGTGGTATAATACTTCTTATCATTTGTCGATTCGGATGACACTATTTGAAGTTGTTTATGGCAGACCACTACCTTATCATATTGCTTATATACCTAGTGAATCTAGTGTGGCAATGGTGATTTAAGTTTAAAGGATAGGGATTCTATGATACACTTACTGAAGGCTAATTTAACTCAAGCTCAGGCTAGAATGAAATTGTTTGTTGATAAGAAGAAATCTAAGAGGACATTTGATGTGGGTGACATGGTGTTCCTTCGACTACAGCCTTATAAGCATGTTAGCTTGTCTATGAAAAGAAACAGAAAGCTATCTCTGAGATTCTATGGACCTTACAAGATTATCCAAAAGATTAGACATGTTGCCTATAAGTTAGAGTTGCCTACAGAATCCAAAATTCAAAATGTTTTCCATGTATCTTGTTTGAAGAAGAAAATTGGAGAGGTTGTCACTCTAGTTACAGAGTTACCAACAATTCAGGGGGATGGGCATTTATAGCTTAAGCCTATCTCTGTGCTAGAATGGCAAGTAGTCAAGTGTAACAATCATCCTATGGCACAATGGTTGGTTCATTGGTCCAATTCATTTCCCGAAGATGCAACTTGGGAGAATGCGTTTAAGTTGTAGCAAAAATTTCCTCTATTTCAACCTTGAGGTCAAGGTTTTCTTAAGGGGAAGGGAATGTAACGGCCTTTTCTGATATGCTTTATTTATGTTTCTTATATGCTTTATTTATGTCTTATTTTGGGAAGCTTTAATTTGGGGTTTTAATATACTGCTTTAATTTAGTCCGTGAATTGTGGCTTATTTTTTGATGGTTTTGTTGACTCTTGCTCTTAAGGTAAAGGTTTTATTGTAGGGGATATCAGAGAATTATCAATATAATTAAGCTTTGTTTTGTCAAAATTGGTGTTTCTTCTTCTTGGTTGTTTCAGGACACCCAATAAATCCTTCTAGAGGCCTTTAATCATGGATCAAAGATAGCAAAGGGGATTTTGATAATTGGTTTTTGATCTTTACATGGAGAATTGCTCATATATAGCTTCTTCCTCTGGCCTTCATGGGTATCATACTGTATTCTTGAAAAATATGTGTTGCTTCAAATTTAAGAGCAAAAGGGGAGAGGAAGAAGGGGATTTTGACTAGGGAAATGCCAAAATAGCTTTGAAACCTGAGTCTTTTTTCCATGGATATCTTATCTCGGTGACGAATTGACCCCAAGGACTCTTTCTAAGCCTTTGAATTTGATTTTCTTAACTAGGTTTTTGAAATATTTGTTGATTGCTTTGGATGGTGTTGGATCTACTGTAACTCTACTTCGTCACATGTGAGCTCTTGTTGTTGATGATGGAAGAAGAAGATGCATTAAGGTGTTCTCTGTGTTGGTGGTGGTGGGGGGCTGGTGGCAGTTTGCTACCGTTATCGCTGCTGTCGGTGGTGGTGATTGAGAAACGAGAGTGAAGGTGAGACAGAGGGACGAAGGATAGGTAATTAGTGATTAATTAGTGTTTTTATTTTTATTTTTTGAGTTAATTAAGTTGTTAATTATATCACGTGTGTGGCGCGTGCTGCTTTTTGTCCATTAATAGATGGATGTTAGGGTCTTAGGGATATTCTACACATTTTCATAGTTCAAGGAAGTCTTTTATAACTTTTTTTTTAGTTTTGGGGTTAAAGCGCACATACCCTATAATTGAAATGAGTTTTTTAGACTTTCTCGTAAATAAAATGAGAAAAATCATAATCTTTTAAAATATTGTTCCATATTCAATCATCCTTCCAAATCAATTAAAACTGGGGAATTAAAAAAGTAGAGCATATTCCTTAATCAAATATTCATTTAAAAGAAAATTCAACCAAGGAAAGCTAATTAAGAGGGGGAAAAAAAAATACCTAAATCCTATGAAATTGAGGTGATCTCTACGAATTAGTCTTTGAGATTTCTCGAAGTCATCCCTTCAAATTTGTAGACTCGCGATATCTTCTAATTAATTTTTTAAAATTTTAGCTCATTCCTTCTCGTATCCAAAGATTGCCTTGACATGCCAACCATATAGATCAAAAAGGGATACAAAAGGTTTAGATTGTTGGCGATGGTGGGATTAAATTAGCAACAAAGCCACCTTCAATTAGCCAGCACAAGAGTCGCGAGAGATAATTATCAAGCTTTTGAGTCGCTAGGGTAAGTGGGGACGTACTTCAAGTTTAAATTATTAAATGGGGATAGTTTAGGAAAAGAATGTACCGCATACCTACATTTAGGCGAGACAACTTAAGGTTATGGACATCCCTTTCATATGGTTCTAAATCGTCCTCTTTCTCGCATTTAATCTCTCACTCTTCCTTNTCGAAGTCATGCCTTCAAATTTGTAGACTCGCGATATCTTCTAATTAGTTTTTTAAAATTTTAGCTCATTCCTTCTCGTATCCAAAGATTGCCTTGACATGCCAACCATATAGATCAAAGAGGGATACAAAAGGTTTAGATTGTTGGCGATGGTGGGATTAAATTAGCAACAAAGCCACCTTCAATTAGCCAGAACAAGAGTCGCGAGAGATAATTATCAAGCTTTTGAGTCGCTAGGGTAAGTGGGGACGTACTTCAAGTTTAAATTATTAAATGGGGATAGTTTAGGAAAAGAATGTACCGCATACCTACATTTAGGCGAGACAACTTAAGGTTATGGACATCCCTTTCATATGGTTCTAAATCGTCCTCTTTCTCGCATTTAATCTCTCACTCTTCCTTACTCATTCTTGAACAATGAAGGAAGCCATTCTTGACAGATAAAGTAAGCCGCAGTTGCTAAGAGTTCTTTTTTCTTTAGACAAGGTGTTAAGCTGAAAAAAAATGAGTTTTGGTTGAAAATACAAAAGAGGGTTAAAAAAAGGAGTTTGTTATCCTATCTCACCTATATGGGTGGGGTAAAAACAGGAATTTTTTTTTTTTACTAGGAGTTTGGAGTAGAACAAACTTTTGATTTTGTATCATTGCAAAGATCTCGAAAAACTGAGTAATCTAGTATGAGTTACATTCTCAAATTGTCAACAAAATTTTAATTTAACAGGGTCAAATAAAGTTGATCTCCAAACTCCTAGTAATTTTTTTTTTTGTTTTTATCCCACCCATTTGGATGAGGTAGGATAAAGTCCAAAAAAAAAATTAAACAAATGGGGGTATTATTGGAAAATACAAAAAATGGCATTAAAAAAGTTTTTAAAAATGAGAATATTTTAGCAATTTAAATGTCCATACCACATCATTTTTTCATATATATTAATGATATAAATATATGTTTATATAAATACTGAAAATTAATAATTTTTTTTTAAGGACAATGGTACACAACTTGTGTATTTTAAAAGTGGGATAAAATGTATGAAACTCTCTTTAGCTATAGTCAATATGCATAAAACACCTAGAACTTTAAAAAAAATGCAATCAAATCTTTGAACTTCACATTTTTTACACAAAGGACCTTCCTTTAGTTTATGGATGAAAATGGCATGTGCCACTCACATAATATCAATAAAAATGTAAATTTATTTATTTTAATCCCTTATAATGAATAAATATGAATAAAAATAGTCAAATAAAAAATTAAAAAAAACTACAATCAAATAAAAATCCAGAATTAATAAAATAAAAATACATAGTAAAGGAAAATATTAAAATCAAGAAAAAAAATTAGAATTAAAGAGAAAAAAAAAAGCACTATAATTTAGGAAACAAATCATAATGGTGTAGAAAATTAATTTTAGGAACTTGTATTCGGTTTTTTGCTGAACTTGTAATTGATAATAGGTTTCTGTTGTTGCTTTGGCCATATGTCGATTAATTCTAGATAGAGGCATATTTTTGTGAACATGATTTAACAGTTAATATATATATATATATATATATATATTCTTGTTGGCCATGTATACTAAAAATCACACTTTGTATGTAGTAATTATCCCTCATTTCTAGCTTCTTAAATCTCTTTTAATGTTTAATTGAGTGGGCTTGGCCTTATTTCATAAGTTTGGGTTCATATTAGGCTTAATTGTTTTCTTCAGCATTATTAGGTTTTTGACACTGTTCTTTATTTCAGGTATATCTTTAGTTCTGTATATCTAAAATTTATAAATCTTACCTTGTAGAAAAGCTAAGAGAATTGTATACAACTTTCATTTAGACCTCCAAGTCCAATTCGGACGTTCAGTGGGTCAAATTTGACCCGGAAGTCAGAACCGATATCCTGGAACCGGGATTGGACCTTTGTGAAGAGATTTGGGCTTAACTTCCTCATTTTAGGCCCAATAAGACCCAAACCGGGGCCCATTTGAAGCTGAGGTCCAGAGGTTTAAACCTAACCTAGGGGTAATTTGGGCATGCATTGTAATTAGGGGTTTATAATTAGGTTAAAGGAGGCAACGTTTTATTATTTCAGACTATTCTAGTTTTTAGATAGTTTTTCTTCATTCTCTTGTAAATTCTGGAGCTCACTAAACCATGGCTTTCTTCCTCCATTGGAGCTTGGATTTTATGACCATGGAGGAGTATAACACTTGTAACCTAGCTAAGACTCCTAAATTAATCGACTATATTTTAAGATTCTGCACTTAATTGGATTAAACTTAATGCAATTTTGTCTTCTTTGGATTTCTGCCTTGCTTTAGTTTTTGTATGGATTCATGGAGATCTTTGTGATTTATATGAATTTTGAAGTAAGAAAAAAAAATTAGATTGATTAATCTTTAATCTGTGGTAAGAATTCAGAGAAGCTATGCTATGCTAATTAATGTTCGGTTATTAGATTTATCCACTACTTGCTTAGTCTTTGTGATTGTATGTGGTTAATCGAATCCTGAGTGATAACTCAGTAGGATCAATTAGTCATAATTAGAGATTTCAATTATGATTAAACTCAATTAGCAGTGTTGTGCAGTAGGACTTGAGTACTCATGTTAATGTAGGAAGAATCAAACTGGTTATTGAAAGATGTCTAGCTAGGTTACTTTTTTAATTAACTGAATTAATCCTTGTTTAATTCTGCATTTTACAATTTGGTAATATAGATTATGTTCAAAAATCCCCTGTTCTTAATCTTGAAATTATCAATTAGCTATTGCATTTATTGAGAGACTTCCTGGATTGTCCCTATATTGCATTATGTTTAGGGGATTTAGTTTAATTTAATTGGAATAGCGATAATTCCGATCATATACCTTATTTTGGTATGAGGTTGCTCTTTAATGATTTGGCCTTTTGGGAACTCTTGAAATGTTATTTACAAGGTGCATTGAAACTCTATTCTTTGTTACTAGAAGGGAAGCGATTGAAAGAGAAGCCGAGTAAGACTTCTGAAAGATAGGTAGGTTTTGAATGCTGAAGATTGAAATGAAGGGCTATTCTCTCTCTCTAGTTCCATTGCTAAGGGTTAAGGAAGCGTTTTGTTTTGTTGAATGGTTCAAGATTTTGATCGCTCCTGGCAACTCCATTTTTCTTTCATTTTGGTTACTACTCATAGAATTGAAAAATCATTGTAAAAAGAACAATGTGAAGGACAATTTTGACTTAATCTTACCTACAAGAATTTGGATACATTATTGCTACAAACAATAATGAGGCTTAGCCAATCATTTTTTTAAAGTTAAAAAGTGAGGGTAGCACTACACTGACTCATAAACATGAGTTTTGGACAAATAATTAAATGTGACCATACTTTTTTTTTTTTTTCAAAAGGTAGAAAGCAGATAGAAAATGATTTTTTTCGGTCTTTAGCTTATTCCATCTCTATTTCAGTCTCTAAATAAAATGCAAGAGAATTGGAAAAAAGTGCTATGTGATAATAAAGACCAAACAGATTCTGTCTCAAAGGTGGAATTTCTTTTTTACTAAATAGACACGGATTATTTTCAATCTTTGAGTGGAAAAATATTGTTTTAATTAGATTTATCATTAAGAGAATTACAATAATGGTTTTTAGTGTAGTTTTTTAACTTTATGACCACGTTTGCCTCATTGTATTGGATAAAGATGAAAAAGATAACGGTCACCGGATATTCTACGCATAAGGATTTATACTATACACGGTGTCCCACCATATAACATACAGTATGGTATGTTAATTGTAATCTTATCCTAAGACTTGGTAAAACATCTTATAAGATTGGATAGGAAAAAAATTAAACAATTCAAAAAGGCAACATGAATTAATGCAAACAATAAAAATGAGAGTATAAGTATAAAATAAATTAATTATACCTAATATATATGGTAATTATGTTAAACCTAGGGAGTGGTTGGTAGGAAAAGTGAAAAATAAAGGGGGAAAAAAGTAATTTTTGGATTTCTCCTCATTTATTCTTTTAGGATGCTCATTTATACTTGGTAAAGTAGGAAAAACGAAAGTAAAGTGCATCTTTTTTTTTCTTGGTTTTGGCTACATGCATGTCATTTTTTTTTTTTTTTTTTTTGGAGAGACATGCATCTCATTATTAACCTTTTTCTTAATCCATCTTCCAAATTTTCAACCTTATTCATTTTTCATAGTTCTATTTTTACCCCCTACCAAACTCATTTAGTGTGAGCAACAATACAATCTCCTATTTATGCACAAATTATAAGATAGAAGATAATAAATTCTATATGAATGGTGGGTATGGTCTATGCACATGATAAGAAATCTTAATTTTAAGGTTTTTATTAAAGCTCGGGTCCTTGAATGTTTTCCTTTTTTCCTTACTTTTAGTACTAATAAATGCATGTATTTTTCATTATATGCTCTTCTTTGAGGGTCACAACGGAAAATTAAATGCAACCTAGCTATAATACATCTTTGTACCAACCCATTAACCTGGTAATTAAATACAAAAGATTTAGACAAAAAAAATTTGACATTTTCCAATTTATGCCCTTCATGTTTCCATTTATAAGTTGGCCCATGGTATTATAAAACCAAGCTTTGTTGTGTAGTGTGCTAATATATTAGTAGAAACCTCCTCCATTGAAGTGCTCTCAAACTATAAATAGTTGTTGATGATGCCTGATTTTGAGGTCGAGTTGCATCATGGAGATTGGGGAGATCTCTAAGTTCAAGTTAAGTCGAGCTAACCTGGATGAGTAGAAAAGAAGGGCTAGACTCTTGTTTTCGGGGCTCCGAAGATTAAATTAGGTCGGACCAAGCAAAAAAGGGGTTATTAATGATCAAAGGTCCAAAAGTCTGTTACCTGTAACGAAAGGGCTATTTATAGGGGTTCTAAGCAAAACGGAAGCATGAGTTGGCAGATTCAGTTATGGTCCTCTAGTGAAGTGGAATTTTTGGCCTACTGGGCCTCTTGGAAAATGGGCCGATAAAAAAGCCGTTACATTTGCCCCCATCAAAGCTCAGAATTTGGACAAACCGATCTTCGAGCCAAAGGACAGGTAAAAATGTCTACTTTACGAAGACTGTTCAATACTTGTTGTACGACCACGTGGCATAACTTGAATGGTTGTCAGGGCAGTAGCAATGATGTCCATTGTGATTCGCATGTCTCAAGGCAAAAAGGCTGCTGCGGATGTGATGTTTGGACTGCCTGAGCTCTAAGGCGGCTACTCCCTGGCAGTTGGATGCGATTAAGTTGAACTGTTGGATGAAAATTTTTGCTACTATATATAGGAAAATCTTAAATCTCACTCTTCTCTTTTGCAAAAATATTCAGAGATCAGTTTGAGGTCGGAGAGAGTTTTACAAACTTGTACGCTTAACAACTTCTTGCTTAGAAACTGTTTAAACAGGTAAAGAGATCCCCTTTGTTTCTTGCTACCTACGATTGGGTTAGTCTCAGGTCGGGTTCTTTAAAAACATGAGTTCATCTAGTGAGTCTTCTGGGAGTCCTTTTGTATCTTCAAGTGGGGCTAGTGGTGGGGTTCCTTTTTCGCGGGTTTTGGTACCTCTTTTTGTTCATCAGGGGATTAGGTTGATTAGGTCATCCATATGACCTAATTATGTTAAGGAAATGAAAAAAACTTTACTAATATTAACTAGGACTACCATGATTTCGACCTAGAGGTCTGTCCTCAGAACTCCTATGTCTTTGAGGACTGTCCGAGCAATAACTTTTTCACTTTTAACGTAGCTTATATGGATAGAGCGGAGGCCGAGATACCACTTACGGACTTTGAAATGAATTTTTTTTTGTACCGTGAACACGGCCCCTATGCAACTCCATACTAGTGGGTGGGGGTTTCTCCGTGCTTTTCAAGTAATGTGTAATCTTTTGTCCCTAGATGCCCAAGTAGACGTGTTTTTTCAATTTTTTCACTTTAAAAGATACTAAGGAATCCGAGCTGGAATTCATGTATCTCGCCAGTCGTCATCGACTGTGTTTAATTAAACTTGTCGAGGAATCAGCGAAAAGGTGAAAAGATCAGTTTTTGCACGTTACCGTGTCGACCTGGGATGGGGTACCCAGGCCGGACAAAGCATTTTTCCTATACGAGGATGGGAGCCCCCGATTCCTCTTAAGGTGGAATCAATACATTAACAGGATACAAGCTCGGGCTATGGGCGAGTACGACTAGGAAGCTCGTTGTATAATATGAACAATTTTTTAGTTCACGTGCGAGAAATCCGAGCTGGTAAAGCTAAAGGCCATGGATTGAATTGTTCGATATTTACTGCTTTATTTTACTTAAGTCTCTGTTAAGACAACTAACTGATCTTCTTTTATGCTTGCAGAGGAAAAAATCAGCAAGGTAGACATTGTGCGTATGTCAAATATCGTCAAATTCTCCAGTAAGAAGAAAAACGGGGAACCCAAACTTATTGTGGCTGAGCTGGTCAAGACGATACTTGCGGAGAGGCCCCAAGAAAAATTCCCAGTTGCTACTAACCCTATTGTTAAGCTACGGAAGAGAGACAGAGGGTTGAAAAAACACAAATCTTTGTCCCAGACTGAGTACACAAGGCTAGATCCTTCCTCCAGCCAACTGGGCAACGACTCGAGGTCCGAAGTCAGACATTTTGAACTTTTTTCTACTAAATTGATTGAGGGGGACCAGAATCATTCAAGCATCTCCTTTTGGAATGTGCAGTTCCCCTTCCATGAAAGGCTGGACTCTGTGATCAACCCGATCGATAGATACTGGGTTAAGAAAGTCTCGGACAAGCTGCTACACAAGTACTTGTTGTCTAATGCAGCGCGGGACTTGACAGTGATCCGGGAGCTTTAAAATAAGGAAGACAAGGCAGACGATGCCATGAGGAAAATGCAAGAGGAGGAGCAATGTGCTCAGGCTGAAAATGAGTCTTCCTTAGAAGCCCTCAAGAAGGCTAAAGCATAGATCCTCTGACTCCGAACTGAGAATGAAGAATTGGAGCCTTAACACGTCGCTAGAACGGAACAGATATGGGAAACCTTTGACCTGGCTTACAAAGCTAATGTTAGGGAGAAGGAGACCCGATCTCGGATGGCTTGTCGCGTCGACCAAGCGTGATAATCAAAATCCAGACTGAAAGCCTGGGCTGTACAGAAGATTGGGGAGAACTATGTCGCCACCTATGAGAAGGGCTTTGACCTTGCTGTAGAGCAGGCAATGTTACAGTTCCCCGACCTACGTTCGGAAGACATGGACTATTATAAGAAAATCCGGGACGGCTAGCTGGTGGAGGATGAGGACGATGACGATGATGTTGCGCTCTAGGTAGAAGAATATTGGGGGGACTCCCTTACAAAAGAAGGTCGGGTGGGTGTGGTTAGAGCCCAACAAGAGGCCGCAAGAAAATGCTATAGTGTGAGTTTGAGAATTAAAGAACAGGTGGCAAGTAAGTCGAGAGCAAGCACACCTCACAATGTTATGTGTACTGAGCTAGATGTCATAAAAGACTTAGTAGAAGCAAGACCAGAATCAAAAGGGACCTTGGTGAAAGTCGAGATTGGACTAGGAACAAACTAAAAAAATACTAGTAGGAGGCCAGTTGACAAAGGAAGCAAGAAAGGAATTGACCAAGATACTTACCGAGTTTTTAAACTTGTTCGCCTGGTCAGTCGTAGACATGCCAAGGACAGACCCTAACTTCATATCACACAAACTTGGCATTTATCCAAATGTCTGTCCAATGACACAGAAGAAGCAAGCTTTCAAACTAGAAAGACAGAAAACCATAAAAGAGGAAGTAAAAGAGTTAGTAAAGGCATGATTCATAAGGGAGGTGACATACACTAATTGGCTTTCAAACGTTGTCTTAGTAAAGAAGCATAATAGGAAGTGGAGAATGTGTGTAGACTTCACTAATCTCAACAAGATGTGTCCTAGAGATTATTACCCCCTTCCTAACATTGACAAGTTAGTGGATAGGGCATTGGGATACAAAATGTTGAGCTTCATGTATGCTTACTCCGGTTACAATCAAATCAAAATGTCTTTGGATAATGAAGAAAAAATTGCCCGTATTATAGATGATGGAAATTTCTGCTACAAGGTAATGTCTTTCGGCCTAAAAAATGTCAGGGTTACCTACCAGAGGCTGATGAACAAGGTGTTTGAAGAGCAGATCGGTAGAAATGTGAAAGTCTATATGGACGACATGTTGGCAAAAATGGCAGAAGAAGGCGACCATTAGATCGATTTAAAAGAAATCTTTCAGGAGCTAAGAAAATACAACATGAGACTTAACCTGAACAAGTGTGCCTTCCGGGTAGAAGCAGAGAAGTTTCTCAAATACATGATCAACCACAGAGGGATTAAGGCTAACCCTAAAAAATGCCAAGACATAATAGAAATGCCACAACCTAAGTTTGTGAAAGACATTCAAAGACTTCCAGGAAGGATTGCGGCCCTTGCCCATTTCATGAGCAAGTTCAGAATATTGTTCTCAATAACGGTTGATAATGGAACCTAATTTATAGACAATAACTTTTAAGCTATGTGTGATAACCTGCCCATCCAAGTTCATTATACTTCAATAGAATACCCATAGGCTGACGACCAAGTAGAAGCAGCAAAGTGAGTAATACTCCAAGGACTGAAGAAAAGACTACACAAGGCAAAGAAATACTAGATCGATGAACTATGTCATGTTCTTTGGGCTTACCGAACCACCCTTCGATTTGCCACGGGATAGTCCCCATACAAGCTCACGTACGGTGAAGAAGCAATGATCCTAATTGAAGTTGGTGAGCTAAGTTAGAGAATGCAACATTTTGAAGCTGACAATAACGACTCGAATATGCTAGCAAAATTAGACTTGCTGGAAGAAAAATGAGAAATAGCTTCGATCCGGATGACAACACAAAAGCAACGAGTAGCTAGATACTACAACTCTTGGAGTAAGAGCGAGAGAATTCAAATAAGGCAATCTGGCACTTTGACGCGCAGTAATAGGCCACAAAATGACATCTAAAGGAAAGCTCGCACCAACATGGGAAAGACTTTACTAGGTCCCAAAGGTGTTAGGAAAATGGGTGTACAAGCTACAAACCCTAGATGGGAAAAAAATCCCAAAGGCATGGAACATGGTGAATTTACGAAAGTATTTCAGTTAGAGTATGCATATAGTTTGATTTTGAAGTATGTTTATTATAATTTTTCACCCACTTCGATCATGAAATTTTCATGAATAAAACTATCCAGATTTTATGAAATATCTTATAATAAAAAGGATTAGCGAGGTTGAAAAATCATTCCAAAACCATCTAAAG
Source organism: Cercis canadensis (assembly GCA_003255065.1). Classification (NCBI taxonomy): domain Eukaryota; kingdom Viridiplantae; phylum Streptophyta; class Magnoliopsida; order Fabales; family Fabaceae; genus Cercis; species Cercis canadensis. Next base: position 330,835 of record QAOA01005000.1, read on the forward strand.
GACGTAAAATAGGTATACAGTGGCATTTTAAGACCCCGTAAAACTAAATGAAATAATATCCATAGGACAATAAGCCGGAATATTATAAAGCCAAACGGCCCCACATTCCAAAACAAATAATGGCAATGTTGCAAAAGTTGCCTATTGGAGGCTTGCTCGAGACAAACACAAGAAAAAATTAACACCGTACCACACATTGACCAAAAATCTACTGTATTAAAGTTGAAGATTACAGCTAGTCCAGAGCTAGCTCACAAAAAAAAAAAAAAAAGATCGCCTGACATCCTTTTCCTTTGGTGACTAAGGGACATCACCCTGCCCATCATCCATCTCTTCTTCCTCNAACACAAGAAAAATTAACACCGTACCACACATTGACCAAAAATCTACTGTATTAAAGTTGAAGATTACAGCTAGTCCAGAGCTAGCTCGCCCATGAAGGGGAGCTAGCTCACAAAAAAAAAAAAAAAAATCGCNAAAAAAAAAAAAAAAGATCGCCTGACATCCTTTTCCTTTGGTGACTAAGGGACATCACCCTGCCCATCATCCATCTCTTCTTCCTCGTCACAAAGTGCCCCATTCCTTACAACCTTAAACAGATTCAACCTGTCCTTGCTAGTGTTTAAATCCCCAAACTGTAGCTGAACATCTTCAATGCAGTTGTTAAAACCAAACATCATCTATTCGGCATAAGTGTCAGTGATCGCATTGTTCATAGTTACTTTTATCTCCCCTATTTCCTTTTGCATGGTAGCCTTCACATCCTTTATCTCTTTCTCCTTTTTGAACAAGCGCATCTGATACTCACCTAACTTTCAGCTCTCCTCAGCAAGGACAATTTCTGTATCCTCAAGTAATTTTTCCAACATTTGTTTCTCACACTCCCAAGCAACCCTCGTCGCCTCTCACTTCCTCCTATCAGCTAGGGCCCCCTTAACAACCATTTGTAACTCCTTACAATTACTCTTCGCCTCGGCCAACTACCACTTAACAAACTCCACCTCACCAATATCCTTTCAACGCTATCCATATTGGCGTTGAACTTTCCATAAAGATGTTCCATGGCTGCGGTTGAATGCAGCATATGTCTTTGGCAAAACTTAATTACATATGTCATTAGCACCTGTCAGAGGTTCTTTTTGTCCATCTCAGTAGCCAAATAATCGCCCATGGTTGAAGAGATGTCAACACCTAGATTCCACATACTAAAAAATAGATCAGTAACCCTCGTAACAGGGGTGTGAAAATCACTAAATGGGAAGTTCTGAATATATTGCTCATCTTCACCATATCCTTGAAAAGGAAAACCTGGACAAATAGGAGGATCAGCAACTTGACGACGCTTGTCCCCGATGGAAGAATTGCCTATGGGAATAAAATGAGGAAGATAAGATCTACCATAGTCGAGATAACATGTTCGGGAGTTAGAGACGTTGTCTCGGGACCCTCAGAAGATGAGGAAAATTCACAGGCCATGTGTGATGAAATACAACCACCACAACACAATGGGCCACTTCTTCACGATGGAGGACTTTGTGCTGCAGCCTTTCATTTCTCCCCAAAACCTTCTCCTTGTTCACTCTTCCTCTGAAGAATTTTCTTTATGTTAACACGAAACATCTCTCCACCTGAAAGAATAAAAATAGATGAGTTAACAGACATAGAATAAAAAGGGCTAGCTCACCCATGAAGGGGAGAAGCTTACCCATGAGGTGATAAAAAAAAATTGCTAGCTCGCCCATGAAAGAGAGAAGCTCGCCCATGCACTAGGCAAGCTCGCCTATTAGGTGATAAAAAATATAACTACTAGCTCACCCATGAAGGGGAGAAGCTCGCCCATGAGGTGATAAATGAAAAAAAAAAAAATTTACCTAAGATATCTGATATTTTTAGTGATGAAGAAATGAAGTGAGAAAAGACACAAATAGTATGTTGCACATCGACATTACAATCTAATAGCTCTGGAGGTGAAGGAGTTCAGACTTTATCATACCAATTGAAGGGAAACAATAATTTACTATTATCATTGCAATAAAATGATGTAGTACCATCCTTACTCTTCACATGGATTTGAAAGAATAACTTCTTCCACCTCTTTGCAGAAGAAGCAAACAATTGCAAAAATTTCCTATCCTATACTGCCCCTAAAGATACCTAACCACCAGCAGGGAAGCTACCTTAAAAAAATAGAAATGAAAGACCTTATGCAAGTAACCAATCTCATGTGGTCACATAGCATCTCAAAGGCTCAGATATACCCCTAAGAGTTAGGATGAAGTTGAGAAGGAGCTACTCTAAAAAAATGAAGGATAGACACTTGAAAGGGAGTGAAGGGAAGACAAATGTCTGCTTACTTAATAACATAACTATACATGGTGAAAGAGGTTTGACCACTGGCATGAGGAGCACATACGGGATGATTATTATCAACAAATTTTTTTACAGCCAATTCTCTTTTATCGATCCAATCAAAGCCATTTAAATCCTCAATCACCGCATCCAAATTTCTGTATGCCGAGCAGGTATCATGAACCTCTTCACCAACCCACTCTCTTATATCACCTAAAGGACCAACCTAGTAGCCTACTTCATGTCCTTGAGCACCACTCTCTATAGGTAAAAATGAACCATATTGGTAAAGAGGAGAAAGAAAACCGTTTACTTCAATTTTAAAACTTAAAGTTTTGAAGTCATGAAGAGAAAGTATCCTACCTTGCCTATTAGAACTCGTTTCCCTCCCTCCCTCGACAGTCACAACCTCATTACCATCACTAATACTTGGACTTGAGGATGTCTTGTTGAGCACTTCCTCACTCTAGGAACTCTCACTATCCAAAGCCATAATCAAATGCATAGGAAAATATAGAAGAAAAAAAAAAGAGCAAGAAAGCACTAGTATCTTTAATATATAGGCAAAAAGAAGAAGACAACAACCAAAAATTTGGCCAAGAGAGAAGGAGAAGAAGTATAAGCAAAAGAGTTCCTCAACACGGGAAAAATATATCTCGAAGAGTGGAAGATAAGTACCACAATCGAAATGATAAAGGTTTATAAAGGAAACAAAAAACAATAAATAAATAAATAGGATAAGACAAAAAGTACAACATTATGACTTCTCACATAGAATCTCTATCATAAGTCACATATCATAAGTGATGCAAGTCTTGGCAAGAAGCAAAAATATCTCTGTCAAGCAAACAAGTCTTGGCAAGAAGAGAAAAAATCTTTGTCAAAAAGCAAACAAGTTTCAGCAAGATGCGAAAAAATCTCTGACGGGCAAAGCAGAAGAATTATAACGAATCTCTACAAATTTTTGTGTTGAATGAATATGTGCCTTACAGCAAAATAATCTCTGCATTGAAGGAATCTCTGCAAAATTCCTGCCATTGCACTTGAACCTCTACAAAATATCAAGATAGTTACAGAAAAATATGAGCAATATATATATATATATATATATATATATATATATTAAGATGTACAAAAAGAAAAATATTGAGCAGAGCATAAAGGGCTAGCTCGCCCATGTGTATGGTCAAGCTTGCCCAGTGTAGCCCGCCCAACGTAGTCTGCCCCCAGTGTAGTCCGCCCATGGCACTTGCGTGCAAGCTAGTCCGCCTAGCACTTTCTTTAACGACCATGGGAGCAAGTTTCATGATGAGGTGTAATAGCATGGTAAAGTGACGTGATGGGTGTTTGAAAAAGAAAGAAAGACTAATAAGGGAAGTACTTTGATGTGGGCCATGGCAGCACATGGGTGAATGAACCTTTCTTTTAGTAAGGCTTTTCTAAGTATTCAGAAAGTGTAGATCACCCAGTGCAAAGCCATAGCTCACCTAAGCTCGCCCAAAAATAGTCATGTGGGAGCAGAGCACAAATAAAAAGCTTGCCCCACATGGGTAAGCTCGCCCCACGTGGGCAAGTTCGTCCATGAGGCTAGCTCGCCTCTCTTTTTCTCTTACCAGTGTGACCATGAAATCTTCCAAAATAGGGATAGTCACTTGTACCCAAGTGGGAAAAGAATAGTAATAACTCCATAATTGAGCAACATTTGTCTTTTAAAAAGATGCAAACAATAAAATCAATGGGTGCATGGTCAAGCTCGCCCATACACTAAAAAAAGCATGTTCGCCTTAGCACCTCCTTCAAAAATAATATTTTTATATTATGAATTAGCAACATAGCACATGAGCAAAACTACTCTGCCCAGCACCTTGTTCAAAAAGTGATATTTTCATATTGTGAATTATTGGTCAATGAAAGGTAATAGGCACCCACAGCTTGAAGAAGTGGAGCTCACCCATGCTAATGTCAAGCTTGCCTAGCCACATATTCAATACCTGTGCGGGACCATTACCAAAAAAGAGGGAAAAAACAAGATAATTTACTAAATAAGAATATATATTATTTGATGTCCAAGCAAAAAAAACCCATTAAAAGTATATTAGTTTATTATTATTATTCTTATAAGCTTTTTTACACTTATACATTATTCAAACTTCAAAGTGACGGGTGCCGAACCGTACAAAATTACAATACTAATTGCAACTAAATTGTAGTATAGGATGCAACCAGTGTCGTCTCCCAAGGATTCACCAGAACAGTTAATCTACTAAAAACTTAAGTAAGAACATAATAGGGGGGTTTGTTGTTGAATGCAGAATAATCAGAATTCAGAAAACAGTAAACAAGATTTAATCAAATAAGAGAAAACGTAATCAACTCAGCCCTCCATGAAAGGCTTAAACACAAGGCAAAAGTCTAAAACTCGAACTCAGAAAACAGGAGGCAGTAGCAGCTCAAGGTAATTTCGTATCTCTTTTGGTTGTCTATTTTCCTCAACAACTTGAGAATAAATACTAGCTGGCTACCTCCTCTAGGTTTCCTAATGGTTTCCTAATTACAAAATAAACCTAGTTTCCTAAATTATTAAAGGTAAAAGCATGATGAAGCCCTAGTGTCATGTGTGCTGGCCCAATAAGTAGATGTTAGCCCAAATAAACATGCTCTGGTCCAATAGGCAGGCCTAAGGAAAGGAATTAGTCAATGCTGGGCGGAGGCAGAAAATCTGGACTGCTTGCACATGAATTTTAGTTGTCCAGACGCGAGAATCAGCTGCTGGAATCTTCATATGAAATGTATAATTTTCTGTCAGCTTTCTAACGAAACTGGAATCACATCAATCGGACATTTGTAGCCAAAGATATGGTGAAAAACGTAAGCAGTGCCAGAATTCAACAATTAAGCAATTAAAATCTATAAGCACCCACAAATCTAAATCTACAAAACATGTCTAAAGACTATAAAAATCACTAGAAACACACACTAAAAGACTAAGTATAAGGGAAACAAATAGTGTAAAATAATGTGTTATCACAAAGCTCAGGGGCAAGTGATGAGGATTGCTTGCACATGAATTTTAGTTGTCCAGACGCAAGAATCAGCTGCTGGGATCTTCATATGAAATGTATAATTTTCTGTCAGCTTTCTAACGAAACTAGAATCACATCAATCGGACATCTGTAGCCAAAGATATGGTGAAAAACGTAAGCAGTGCCAGAATTCAACAATTAAGCAATTAAAATCTATAAGCACCAACAAATCCAAATCTACAAAACATGTCTAAAGACTATAAAAATCACTAGAAACACACACTAAAAGACTAAGTATAAGGGAAACAAATAGTATAAAATAATGTGTTATCACAAAGCTCAGGGGCAAATGATGAGGATTGGCCCAAAAGGCCGGATCGGACTCCAAGCAAGGCACCACATCTTCAGCAGGTACAAGACACCACCAACTTAACTCTACAACTACTTTAAATATGCGAACAATGTCGTCTAAAAGGTAACTTGTTAGTCAGAACTATACCTAGACTGAATTATCTATCTTATCACCTTGACTAACTTAAGCATCAAAGAGTCATCCTCGGCCCACTGCTGAGCTTGACTTCTTGCAGGTACATCTAGTTTGGAAATTTCTATCATCAACACTATCTTTGCCCTCCTAATTCTATTAAGAATAATTTGGGGTATTTAGATGATTTTTGTCCTTGCAATTTGTGTAATAAAATAAATTTTACAAGATTTTTTGTTGGAATATCCATTTAATCTTAAGCTCAAAATAAAAGGTTTGAGTTTCATTTTCTTTGTAATATGATGACATGCGTGTATGAGGTGATGTGCTTGTGATTCTAGTTATGGTTTTTATTCCTTTGTACAAAGCACTTTGACTTCAAGAGGTAACCTCACAATCTTTGTTTTTCTTATTCCATTTTGCTTAATTTCGTTGTTTGGCTGAACTCTAAAGTGTTTTGTACTTTTGGGGATGTTGGGAATCCGAAAATGTGGCTTGCTAAGGGTTCAGTTTGCTACCATAAAGCCAAGAATCTTTATATATTTGTCTTGTTTTGGTTAATTTTCTTTGCTGGATTACTATATTCATGTCTTTGTTGCTAAGGTGGTGGCTGCCTATGTTCTGTCAAATGAATATTTAGAGTTAGTTTTATTTGCAATATGATTTATTCCTTATCTTATTGTTCTCGTGAGTTTATGACTTGGAGTCATGCTGTTTTAGGTTTATATTTACATGATTCTCATTACCATAGAACTTTTTTTGGGTGAAAGGGTTTGTACTATTCATGCTTGAAAATGTAATGATACCTTATCTTCTACTTTACTCTTTAATTGGGTGAAAGGATTTGTACTATTCATGCTTGAAAATGTAATGATACCTTATTTTCTACTTTACTCTTTATTCCATTATGCTGCTCAAAGGTTTCAGTTTGGTTTGTTTAAGTTATTTTGTCGTAAGTCACTCTCATTTTTAACTTGAAGTTGTTGTTGGTAAGTGGCTTGAGTGTGCCTTGAAAAGTCATGTTTTGATGCTACTTTATTATAGTTCTTTGGCAATTTTCTGTACACATGTGGCTGCTTGGAGTCAAGGAGATGAGTTTCTTAAGTTCCTTTTATCATAAGAATATCCTGGATGTATGTATATGTTTGAATTCATTTTTTTCTTTGTATCTTTTGCTTCAGTTTACTTGTTGCCCTTCAACAATTTTCCNAAGTTGCTCTCATTTTTAACTTGAAGTTGCTGTTGGTAAGTGGCTTGAGTGTGCCTTGAAAAGTCATGTTTTGATGCTACTTTATTATAGTTCTTTGGCAATTTTCTGTACACATTGTGGCTGCTTGGAGTCAAGGAGATGAGTTTCTTAAGTTCCTTTTATCATAAGAATATCCTGGATGTATGTATATGTTTGAATTCATTTTTTTCTTTGTATCTTTTGCTTCAGTTTACTTGTTGCCCTTCAACAATTTTCCTCCATTTTGATAGTTGTTAAACTAAAAGAAAAATGTCACAATTTGATGGCTGTTTTCAATTACTTACTCACTATTTTGATTCAAATAAGGGACTATTGAGGGTTTGGTTTTGTGGTTGAAGCATGATTATGATTAAGTTCATGAAAAATCATATCTTTTTCCTTTAATTTTTGGGTCTGTCAGCTAGCACTGGTAGTACCCGGTCATTGTTTTCTAGGCAGAGCTATAGAGCTCCAATTTGAGTGTTTCTTTCTCATTTGAACTGGGAGACATGTATATTTCATGTGTGAAATTTTTAGGTTTTTTTTATGTCTCCCACACTCCCAATTTTGATTTAAACATGTCTGTTCATTGTTGTACTGACACTGTAGTCATGTCTCTAGCAGTGTTCAGTCTTTCATATCTAGTTTGAAGTTATAGTGCTGCATTTTGCATGTTTCTAGTCTTGTTAAAACCGTAAAACAGGTGTTCTCGATGTGTTCAATTTTTGGAATTTTTGCATTTTTTCACTGCTTCCAGTTCTAATTTGAACATGACTGTTTTAAGTAGTTGATTAGCATGTGCATTTATTGAATTTTCTTTGATTTTATATCTTAATTCATGGCTATTTCGAATAAATGATTAGCATGTGAATTCTTTTAATTTTCTTTGAATTTTTCTCTTGATAAGTGTGGTGTCCCGATATATTTTACCTCACTTCCCGATGTATTTTTGTGTTTAGTTTCCATTTTAGTTCATTTTACTGATTGTTGATCTAGGCATGTGTGATGGCTCTTGAAAATCTATGTGAGAATGATCTGGTCGATGTTGTTCTTCTATTCTAATGCTTTGTATTGGTATTCACCCTTATGTTGTTTTGACACAAAATTAATGGGATTTATTATGCATTGTTTGAGTTGCTCTAAAGGGCTATTTTCTTGTCTGAAATGCATGGCTATTCCTTTAGAAAATAACCCACAATTTTCCTCCTTGCTGTTTTGATTTAATTTCGTTGCTGCCATCCCTTTGTTTAAGTTACTACTTCTGGCCTACTTGCATGCCTTGTCTAAATTTTGTTTTAGTAAATTCCCTTGGCTATTTCGAGGCTGTTATGAGTTCATTTATTTTGTTGTTCCGGGTTTATTTTCTGCACCTTTTGAGCTATTTTTGGGTTATTTGTTATGTTGTTATGGATTTATTTTCCTTGCCTTTTGCATTGTTTCTATTTGGGTTTGCTTGGTATCCTGTTTAGGGTTTATTGCCAACACTTTTTGAGTTATTTTGGCCTATCCACTAGTATGGTTTGGGGGTTGTCTTGAATTTTTGATGGGGGCTGTTCCAGGTTTTTTTTTCTCATGCATTGTTTGCACCATTCTAAGGAGTTGTTTAGGGTTTGATTATACATTTTTGAATGAATTTAGTTTATTCCATTTGAAGCATGTGGAAAATAAATGTGAGGGTCACATAGATAGGTCCCTTTTAAATCATAAGTCTTGACTAACTTGTATTTTGGTGCATGCATGAGAATCTTTAAATAACTCATGATGATTATGAGTATAGGCAAATTGGAGAGTCTAACCCAATGATGCTTTGCTACAAGCTGGAAGCAAGAGATTTTTTCATCTTACTCTATTTTTTTTGAATGTAATGAAAACCCCTTTTTTCCCGAGACAAATGTTGTAATAATTATATTCATACATTTGCATAGCATTAAGGAATATGATTGTTTGTTTAGTATTCATAGGCCCTTAATTTACTTATCATAGAAGGATAGGATGATCCATTTGAATATCGGGTGACCCACTCTATCCGTCCTAGGTAAGGATAAGCGCCACCCTAGAAATGCTTTATGTGATGAACATGTAGAAGGATTAGGACTTGTTAGTTGCATGCATAACATATTTAATTTTCAATTTAATTGCTTTTTGTCATTTCTAGAATATTGGATATTTTATTATTTGTATGCATGTTTAGATCTTTAGTTGAGAGCAATTGAAGACTAGAATGATCCATTTTTTGAAAACTTTGTTCTTTGATTTCTTGTATTAATTTAATTTCTTCCTTTTATATAAACAAAAGAAAAGAACAAAAAACAAAAAAAAAGAATGTGNTAAAGAAAAATGTTTTCTTTGTTTTAAAAATTTTGATTCTTTTGTTTTCTCTAAAAAAAAAATAAACTACGAAGGCTTTGATCCTTAATAAGGGTATGTAGGAGCTTGCAAAGGAAGCAAGTAAAGTCAGATTTTTATAAATTCCTCACTTCATTTTATTTCCTAAAAAATAAAAAGAATTATTTCGTTTCTAGTTTTGTATTCTCTTAGATAGCATAGTAACGGCCCATGCCGCCCATTGGCTCACAAAGCTCCCTACTTCTGTTAGGAGAGGCATTGAAGCTAACTTAGGATATATTTTTTTTACATTCATCAGCTTATCTATATATATGCATGTTAATTGTTTAGGGATAATATAAATACAAGTTGGCCATAATTAATTTTGGGTAACCGTCTGATAGACAGATGTTGTGGGTGCCCAACACATTCTCTACATGCAATAGACTCCCGAACCCTCTTTGGTTAAATGGAGTTTTCTAATTATTTCCCATTTTTCTTAATACAATTGGTAGCAACTCCAAGTTTTCTTTCGAAAATTAATCTTTTTAAAAGTCCGTCATCCGCATCGTAGCAATCATCAGGTACATTGTGACATATACAATGATAAACTGTTTAATCTTCTAATAGTTTATTTATCACTGAAATTCTATGAGTAGACATTTCACAGCCGCAGTCTAGTTTTTTGGACCAATTGTATTGCTCAAATAAGATAGAAAGTAGAAATACTGGTCAAAAAATGAAAAAGTTTAAGATAGAAACAATAGTCATAATATAAATTAGAAAGCAATTATTCGAATTATCACTAATCAAATAATTAATTCTTCCACTAGGATCATAGTTCTTGAATTTCTACGTGAATCAAGATGAAGAAAAGGAAGTTTTCCAATCATTGACTCAAATCCATTGTCGAACCAAACCCCACTGAGCGGAATATGGAGGTACTTATGGTAGAACGAGCCAATCTAGTCTTTCACAAAAAAAGTGATAGATGGAACTTCCATTAAACGACTTATTAGCATATTAATAGATCACTTTGGAATGGCATATACATCACACATCCTAGATCAAGTAAGGACTTTGGGGTTTCAGCAAGCTACTGCTACATCCATTTCATTAGGATTTTATGATCTTTTAACAATACCTTCTAAGGGATGGCTAGTCCAAGATGCTGAACAGCAAAGTTTGATTTTGGAAAAACACCATCATTATGGGAATGTACATGCAGTAGAAAAATTACGTAAATCTATTGAGATATGGTATGCTACAAGTGAATATCTGCGACAAGAAATGAATCCTAATTTTAGGATGACTGACCCGTTTAATCTAGTCCATATAATGTCTTTTTCAAGAGCTAGAGGAAATGCATCTCAAGTACACCAATTAGTAGGTATGAGAGGATTAATGTCAGATCCACAAGGACAAATGATTGATTTACCTATTCAAAGCAATTTACGTGAAGGACTGTCTTTAACAAAATATATCATTTCTTGCTATGGAGCCCGCAAAGGAGTTATGGATAATGTTGTATGAACATCAAATGCTGGATATCTTACATGCAAACTTGTTGAAGTAGTTCAACACATTGTTGTACGTAGAATAGATTGCGGCACCATTTGAGGGGTTTCGGTAAGTCCTCAAAAAGGGATAATGCTAGAAAGAATTTTGATACAAACATTAATTGGTCATGTATTAGCAAACGATATATATATAGCGATACATTGCTATCCGAAATCAAGATATTGGGATTAGACTTGTCAATCGATTCATAACCTTTCAAACACAACCAATATCTATTCGAACCCCCTTTACTTGTAGGAGTACATCTTGGATCTACTGATTGTGTTATGGCCGGAGTCCTACTCATGGCAGCTTGGTGGAACTGGCAGAAGCTGTAGGTATTATTTCAGGTCAATCTATTGGAGAACTTGACACTCAACTAACATTAAGAATTTTTCATACTAGTGGAGTATTCACAAGGGGTACTGCAGAAAATGTACGAGCCCTTTCTTATTGTTAGATATAAATCTATTATGAGCTTTCACCTATAAGCTTAAGCTTTTAGGTTGAAACGGTTCTTGACATGGTATTAGAGCCTCTTTGACCAAACGGTCAGGAGATCGAATCCTTCCGCCCCCATTTTCTTAATTAAATTAAAATTTCAGCACATGGTATAAATGAGTTTGTGCTTTGTCCACACTTCAAGCCCAAAGGGCTTTTGCGTGCGGTGGCGTGTTAGATATAAATCTATTCATGAGCTTTCACCTATAAGCTTAAGATTTTAGGTTGAATTGGTTCTTGACACTAATGGAAAAATAAAATTTAATGAGGATTTAGTTCATCCTACACGTACATGTCATGGGCATCCTGCTTTTCTATGTTAGATAGACTTGTATGTAACTATTGAAAGTGAAGATATTATCCATAATGTGACTATTCCGCCAATAAGTTTTCTATTAGTTCAAAATTATCAATATGTAGAATCAGAACAAGTGATTGTTGAGATTCGCACGGGAACATACACTTTGAATTTTAAACAGAGGGTTCGAAAACATATTTATTCTAACTCAGAGGGAGAAATGCATTGGAGTACCGATGTGTACCATGCACCCAAATTTACATATAATAATGTCCATATCTTACCAAAAACAAGTCATTTATGGATATTATCAGGAGGGTCGTGCCGATCCGGTGCAATCCCTTTTTCACTCCACAAAGATCAAGATCAAATGAACATTCATTCTCTTTCTTCCAGAGGAAGATATATTTCTAACCTTTTAGTAAGTAATGATCAAGTAAGACACAAATTCTTTAGTTCAAATTCTTCTGGTAAAAATGAAAGAAGGATTCTTGATTATTCAGGTCTTAATCAAATCATATGTATGGGTCGTTGTAATTTCATATATGCTGCTATTCTCCACGATAATTCAGATTTATTGGCAAAGAGGTGAAGAAATAGATTCATCATTCCATTCCAATCCAATCAATTCCAGAACGCGAAAAAATAACTAATACCCCTTTCCAGTATCTCGATTGAAATCCCTATCAATGGTATTTTTCATAGAAATAATATTCTTGCTTATTTCGATGATCCTCAATACAGAAAAAAAGAGTTCTGGAACTACTAAATATAGGACTATAGGGGTTCATTCAATTGTCAAAAATGAGGATTTAATTGAATATCGAGGAGTCAAAGAATTTAAACCAAAATACCTAATGAAAGTAGATCATTTTTTTTTCATTCCCGAGGAAGTACAAATTTTACCTGAATCTTCCTCTATAATGGTACGGAACAATAATATCATTGGAGTAGATACACCAACCACTTTCAATATAAGAAGCCGAGTAGGCAGATTGGTCCAAGTGGAGAAGAAAAAAAAAAGGATTGAACTCAAAATCTTTTCTGGAGATATCCATTTTCCTGGAGAGATGGATAAGATATCCCGACACAGTGGCATCTTGATACCACCCGGGACGGTAAAAAAAAAAAATTCTAAGGAATCAAAAAAATTAAAAAATTGGATCTATGTCCAATGGATCACACCTACCAAGAAAAAGTATTTTGTTTTGGTTTGACCCATAATTATATATGAAATAGCCAGACGGTATAAATTTATTAAAACTTTTCTCTAGGATCTGTTGTAGGAAAGGGATAATCTAGAACTTAAAGTTGTCAATTATATTCTTTATGGAAATCGAAAACCAATTCGGGGAATTTCTGACACAAGCATTCAATTAGTTCGGACTTGTTTAGTCTTGAATTGGGATCAAGACAAAAGAAATTCTTCTATCGAAAAGGTCTGTGCTTCCTTTGTTGAAGTAAGTACAAATGTTCTTATTCGAGATTTTCTAAGAATTGACTTGGTGAAATCCCATATTTCCTATATCAGAAAAAGGAATGATCCGTCCAGTTTAGGATTGATCTCTAATAATAAGTCAGATTGCACCAATATCAATCCATTTTATTCGATTTATTTGAAAGTAGGATTCCTTAATCACTTAGCCAAAATCACGGAACTATTCATATTGGAAAGGGTGGACAATTAGCTAGAGCAGCAGGTGCTATAGCAAAACTGATTGCAATCCATCGTGCAATGCACACAGTTATCAATAGACTGAAGAATCATGATATGCATTTTCATGTACTAGCTAAAGCATTACGTTTGTCTGGTGGAGATCATATTCGCGCTAGTACTGTAGTAGGTAAACTTGAAAGGGAAAAAGAGATCACTTTAGGCTTTGTTGATTTACTATGTCATGATTTTGTTGAAAAAGATCGAAGCTGCAGTATTTATTTCACTCAGGATGGGGTCTCTTTACTAGGTGTTTTGCCCGTTGCTTCGGGGGGGGGGGGGGGGGNTATTCACGTTTGGCATATGCCTGCTCTGACCAAGAGCTTTGGAGATGATTCCGTACTACAATTCGGTGGAGGAACTTTAGGGCACCTTTAGGGAAATGCACCAGGTGCTGTAGCTAATCGAGTAGAGCTAGCAGCATGTGTACAAGCTCGTAATGAAGGACGTGATCTTGCTCGCAAGGGTAATGAAATTATCTGTGAGGCTAGCAAATGGAGTCCTGAATTAGCTACTGCTTGTGAAGTATGAAAGGAGATCAAATTTGAATTCAAAGCAATGGATACTTTGTAATTCAATAATTACTAATTACCGTTCATTCTATTAATTGAATTGCAGTTAAACTCAGCCCAATCTTTTACTAAAATGATTGAGCCGAATACAATACAAAGATACTATTGTATATGCATATTTTTTTTTAGCCGATAACCCGAATCCCTATTTTCTAAGAACACTTGTTATTGCCTCAAATTAAAATTATAACGAAGTTTTCAAGAATTTGTAAGAAACTCTTTCTTTTTTTTTATTCAATTTTTTTAAATAAAAAAATTGAAATTATCAGACAAGAATCAAATTTTAAGACAACAACAAGGTAATAAGATAATAAAAGAAGAATAGTAATAGTAAGAATAATAAAAAATTATATTATCATACACTATTATCATATGTCTATTTCATGTAGAAATAGAAAGATAAATAAGTGAACTTATTTAGTTCTACATTCCTTGTACTTTGTACTTTTTATTATATATTCAATACTTATTATTGTATTGATGAGCTGCCGAGGCTCCTCAAATTAGTGAAAGTTTAAGGTCGGTTTACCTAAGCTACTTGTAGCATAAGGCAACCCTAAGTCGAACCAAAAGATTATTCTAAGTAGTGAATCATATTAAGAAACATATAAACAGGGGGGTTTTGTTTGTTTTAGTGATTAATAGAAATTAATTATAAGTGGTAAACTTTAGGGAAAACAGTCAATCCAAGTTCAACTGATTCTGATTTTAATCCATCCTTGATTTCCAAGAATCCATTCAATTATTAACCTAGTTCTTGGCCTTAAAAAACATCAAGAAGCCTCTCAGTCCTCTATGGATATCTACTGGTTAAACAACCAGAATTTGTAAGCACTCATTCAAATCTAGTTTTACCTAAGTCTAGAATCCAACCAAGGTAATTAATCCGTCCAAAAGCTTAGAAACATTAATTAACCTTTAAGTTCCTCTTTTATCACATGCAATTAAGCAATCAACACATGAAGATCCAAATTCAAATTTATGCAATTTAAACAAAATAGTTCAGAGGAAGCAAAGAAGTAGATTAACCATTAAGTGAATAGCAATCAAAGCATAATCTCAGAATCCATAATCAGAACAGCCAAAACCTGGATTGATTTGAGTATTTAGCCCTCCATGAACAAGAGAAGCCAAGTTCTTACAAAATATCTAGAGAGAAAACTTAAAGACTAAGAAAACTTGAAAAGCTGTCTAAAATATCATAATGTCTTCTTATCAATTTCGGCTGCCTCTTTTTGAACATATAGACCTCCAAAAATACATGCACACCCAAACTGCCCTTAGGGAAAGCTTATTCCCATGGGCCTTAGCTTTCATTGGGCTTTGGTTTGGGCTCATTTGGACTTGTCATGAAGAAGGTAGGCCCATTTAAGTGCCAACAGGTTTCTGGAACCATCAGCCAACTTCAACATGAAATAAGACCATCTAAAATATACAATATGGTGAATCGGTCTGCATAAAAATTGAATCTCTGTTTGTTAGCTTTCCAATGGGACCAGTTTCAAGTCCATAAGACACCTAAATCTCAAGTTATGGTCCAAACACTGCATGCGGATCAGGATCCTGAGACAACATCTCTTCTCTGGCTTCCAGGCTGCATATGACCTTTTGGACGTCCGAATTGGCTTTGGAGCCCTGAATGAAAGTTGTAAATAATTCTCTCAGCTTTCCTACAAGGTATCACTCGAAATTTTTAGACATCCAGAACTAAAGATATGCATGAAACACAGAGACAACATAAAATGCCCAGTATTGCTGAAAAATACATTTAAGCTCAATTGGTTCCAAACTCATGAAATGTGGCACAAGCCTATTCAATTCAGCTCAAAAGAGGTTTAAAAGACTAAATATGAGGGATAACTACTGTATAAAAAGTGTGTTCATCATGTATATACTCACTTAGATATACTTAGTATAATTATATATAAATTCTAGTGATTATAATTTTTTTTATAACAATATAAAAAAATAGCAGGTACAAATATTAAATCAAGGTACCCATTCTATAACAACTCTTAGCAACTTAGCCTCTATCTTTGTTCCTTTAGTGGGCCTAGTATTTCCGGCAATTGCAATGGCTTCCTTATTTCTTCATGTTCAAAAAAAACAAGATTGTTTAGATACGTGAAGTGGAGACAAATCTCATCTTTTTTTTTTTAGATCTATAACGATGAATTACTCCTAAAGGTTTACAAGGGTTTACATCAGAATAGTGCTAGTTGATGAGAGTTACTTCGGAAACAAAAAAAAAAAGGTAAAATTCATTTCGGTTATTCTCCCAATTCCAATAAAATACAACTAGGTCTAGTATGGGTTAGTGATCAAAATGTATATGGATAGAAGGTATAATGGGGTCTCGAAAAACAAGTAATTTCTGCTGGGCCTTTATCCTTTTTTTAGGTTCATTAGGTTTCTTATTAGTTGGAACTTCTAGTTATGTTGGTAGGAATTTGATATATTTATTTCCGTCTCATCAAATTCTTTTTTTTCCACAAGGGCTCGTGATGTGTTTCTATGGAATTGTAGGTCTCTTTATTAGCTCCTACTTGTGGTGTATAATTTCGTGGAATATAGGTAGTGGTTATGATCAATTCGATAGAAAAGAAGGAATAGTGTGTAACTTTTGTTGGGGATTTCCTGGAAAAAATTGTCGTATTTTTCTCCATTTCTTATGAAAGACATTCAGTCCATCAGAATAGAAGTTAAAGAGGGTATTTATACTCATCATGTCCTTTATATGGAAATTAGAGGACTCGTATTGATGAGAATTTGACCCCACGAGAAATTGAACAAAAAACAGCGGAATTGGCCTATTTCTTACATTACCAATTGAAGTATTTTGAAAAAAAAATGAACTTGAAGAATAAAATAAACATGAATGTTTCTTAAAATAAAACTGGGGAATAGATTTATAGGTTCTATGACTTATAATAGATAATAGAACTTATGCTTAACAGAAATATTATTATCATATAGAGTTGACGAATGAGGTGAAGGTGAGTTCATTAAAGATGACGAAAAATGGCAAAAAAAGAAAGCATTTATTCCCCTTCTATATCTTACATCTATAGTCTTTTTGCCCTGGTGGATCTCTTTCTCATTTAATAAAATTCTAGAATCTTGGGTTACTAATTGGTGGAATATTGGTCAATCCAAAATTTTCTTGAATGATATTCAAGAAAAGAGTATTCTAAAAAAATTCATAGAATTAGAGGAACTATTCCTCTTAAATGAAATGATAAAGGAATATCCGGAAACATGTCTACAAAACCTTCATAACGGAATCTACAAAGAAATGATCCAATTGATCAAGACACACAATGAGGATTGTATCCATACGATTTTGCACTTCTCCACAAATATAATTTGTTTCATTATTCTAAGTGGTTATCTATTCTAGGTAATCAAGAACTTATTATTCTTAACTCTTGGGTTCAAGAATTCCTATATAACTTAAGCGACACAATAAAAGTTTTTCTATTCTTTTATTAATTGATTTATGTATAGGATTCCATTCGCCCCATGGTTGGGAACTAATGACTGGTTCTGTCTATAAAGATTTTGGATTTGCTCATAATCATCAAATCATATCCGGTCTTGTTTCCACTTTTCCAGTCATTCTAGATACAATTTTTAAATATTGGATTTTCCGTTATTTAAATCGNTTTTATTAACTGATTTATGTATAGGATTCCATTCGCCCCATGGTTGGGAACTAATGACTAGTTCTATCTATAAAGATTTTGGATTTGCTCATAATCATCAAATCATATCCGGTCTTGTTTCCACTTTTCCAGTCATTCTAGATACAATTTTTAAATATTGGATTTTCCGTTATTTAAATCGTGTATCTCCGTCACTTGTAGTGATTTATCATTCAATGAATGACTGAAAAAAAAAATGATCCACTTATAATGTTTGTTACTTTGTACATAAGCTAAACATTCAAAATTTTATTTATTCTTTTCTTTGTCTTTCTACCCAGCCAGGGGATTCTTCCTATATTCCAATAAAATTATTTCAGTAAATAGTAGAATCATGGATAGGGAACTATACTAGCAACTACGTAATTTTATTGTAGAAATTTTCAGGATCAATGATTGGACCATGCAAACTAGAAATGCCTTTTCTTGGATAAAGGAAGAGATTACTCGATCCATTTCCGTATCGCTCATGATATATATAATAACTCGAGCACCCATTTCAAATGCATATCCCAATTTTGTACCACAGAGTTATGAAAATCCGCGAGAAGCAACCGGCCGTATTGTATGTGTCATTTGCCACTTAGTTAATAAGCCCGTGGATATCGAGGTTTCACAAGTGGTACTTCTTGATACTGTATTTGAAGCAGTTGTTCGAATTCCTTATGATATGCAAGTGAAACAACTTGCTAATGGTAAAAAAGGGGCTTTGAATGTGGGGGCTGTTCTTATTTTACCAGAGGGGTTTGAATTGGCTCCCCCCAATTGTATTTCGGCTGAGATTAAAGAAAAGATAGGCAATCTTTCTTTTCAAAGCTATCGCCCCAATAAAAAAAAAATTCTTATGGTAGGTCCTGTTCTTAGTCAAAAATATAGTGAAATCGCCTTTCCTATTCTTTCCCCTAATCCTACAACTAAGAGAGATGTTCACTTCTTAAAATATCCCATACGTAGGCGGGAACAGGGGAAGGGGTCAGATTTATCCCAACGGGAGCAAGAGTAATAATAATGTTTATAATGCCCATAGGTATAATAAGCAAAATCATACAAAAAGAAAAAGGGGGATACAAGATCACTATAGTGGATTCGTCGGATGGACGTGAAGTGATTAATATTATACCTCCTAGACCAGAACTTCTTGTTTCAGAGGGTGAATCTATCAAACTTGATCAACCATTAACGAGTAATCCTAATGTAGGTGGATTTGGTCAGGGGGATGCAGAAATAGTACTTCAAGATCCGTTACATGTCCAAGGTCTCTTGTTCTTCTTGGCATCTATTATTTTGGCAAAAATCTTTTTGGTTCTTAAAAAAGAAACAGTTTGAAAAGGATCAATTGTCCAAAATGAATTTTTAGGTCCACAGATTTATCAACATATTAAGTTCGTAAAAAGAACTAAATTTGTGTCGATAATTATGTAATTTTGTATAATCAAAAAATTATGAAAATCCCTTTTTCTACCATATTTATAGAATTACTTGTACCGCAATACTAGTCATTCATAGTAAGTATATTGTAAAGAAGACTATTTGACTTTACCTATTTAAATGTTTTTTTTCTCAATCCCAATAAATGGGAGCGATATGATTATGTTACTGTTTTCAGATTTCAATGTCATAAAATATATTAATGGTTTTCTATTTTAATATAAAAAAATTTGACTAGATATTAAACATAAGAAAATGTAGAATATAAAGCACATTATAAATAGAAATGGGGTAAAGTAAAAAGGGATTCTAGGAGGGATCATTTTATTTGTCTTCCTAGAGCCCCTTTTCCTTGTGTTGAAATAAATATGAATAATATAATAATACTTTTTGATCCCATTCGTAAAAGAATCCTATTCTTAGTTTATATTTTTTTCCTTTCCGAGTTTTTATTAGAACCTTTTTTTATGACATAGAATATTTTTTTTTATTGCACATACCATATAATATAATATAAATATAATATAAGAAGTATACATAGTGGACAAAAAAAAAAGGAATTTTATTGAGCAAATAGAACTTCTTCAATGAACTTGTTTATACAAAAAAAAAAATGAAACCTTGATTAGATAGGAAAATAATATATACTAAAATAAATAAATACATAGAGTTAGAGTAAGATTCTATTAGTATAGAAAGGGTTTGGTTCGCATGATATCTGATCGATAGAAAAAAGAAATATATAATATAATTATTCTATTACAATAGAATTAATTATAATTCTATTGTGTCACCATCACCCAGAAAAAAGTAAATCAATTGTTCTTTCTTTTACTTTCTTTGAAAGTATCACAAATATTATCGCAGGACAGATGTTTTGAATCAATTAATGAAGTTCATTTTTTAGAAATATCATCAGAAATAAATGAAATGGAATTTTTTGAAACATCATAAAGAGTTATCCATTTTGTCATTTATACGAATAAAAAATCTTATGATTAGTAAGAACTCAACAGGACCCCTTTGAATTTGACAAAGAAAGAGGGGGTTCCATTGAGTTCTTACGCTTTCATTTCTAAAACTCAGTTCATCCGATTACTATAGGGATGAACTAATCCGAAATATGAACCATAAAAGAAAATACCAATTAAACCGATCACAGGAATACGCTTCGTATGGTATTTCTGTCCAGGTGCAGGTAGTATGCATCTTCACAAACATATCTATTTCACCAAGCCTCTCTCCGAGACAGTGCCCAAATTGTTACGCTTTTCGTGCGGGTCGGAACTTACCTGACAAGGAATTTTGCTACCTTAGGACCATTCTAGTTACAGCCGCCGTTCACCAAGGCTTCGGTTGTCGGCTCCCTTGTCATCAGGTCACCAACTTCCTTGACCTTTCAGCACCGGGTAAGCGTCAGCTCCCATACATAATCTTACGACTTTGCGAAGACCTGTGTTTTTGGTAAATAATCGCCTGAGCCTGGTCATTGTGACCCCCTTTGTGAGGAGGCACCCTTTCTCCCAAAGTTATAGGGCTATTTTGTTGAGTTTCTTAGAAAGAGTTATCTCGCACTCCTAGGTATTCTTTACCTACCCACCTATGTCAGTTTTGGGTACAGGTAACCTTTTGTTAAAGGTCATTTGAGCTTTTCCTGGGAGTATGGCATGGGTTACTTCAGCGCCGTAGCACCTAGTACTCGAACATTGGCTTGAGGCATTTTTTCTACCCTTTCTTAGCCTAAAAAAGTAAAGGCACTTTGTGTCCTTGAACCGATAACCATCTTTCGGCTAATCTAGCCTCCACCGTCCCTCGGGAGCAACAAGGGGTAGTACAAGAATATTCACCTATTGTCCATCAACTACACCTTTCGACCTGATCTTAGGCCCTGACTCACCCTCTGTGGATGAACCTTGCGCAGGAACCCTTAGGTTTTCAGGGCATTGGATTCTCACCAATGCTTGTATTACTCAAGTCGACATTCTCGTTTCCGCTTCATCCATGACTGCTTGTGCGGGTCCTTCACTCTAAGGCGGAATGCTCCCCTACCGATACATTTTTACATCCCACAGCTTCGACAGATCGCTTAGCCCTGTTCATCTTTGGCGCAAGAATGCTCGATCAGTGAGCTATTAACACTCTTTCAAGGGTGGTTGCTTCCAAGAAAACCTCTTGGTTGTCTCTGCACCCCTACCTCCTTTATCACTGAGTGGTCATTTAAGGGCCTTAGCTGGTGATCCGGGCTGTTTCCCTCTCGATGATGAAACTTATCCCCAATCACCTCACTGGCCGACCTTGACCCCTGTTATTTTGAGGTCATATCTAGTATTCAAAGTTTGCCTCAATTTGGTACCGCTCTCGCTACCTGCACGGAAATAGTGCTTTAACCCTTGATGTCCAGTCAATTGTTGCACCTTAACGCATTTCGGGGAGAACTAGCTAGCTCTGAGTTCAAGTGGCATTTTACCCCTAACCACAACTCATTCGCTAATTCTTCAACATCAGTTGGTTCAGACCGCCACTTAATTTCACCCAAGCTTCATCCTGGTCATGGATAGATCACCCAGTTTCGGGTCCATAAGCAGTGACAATTGCCCTCTAAAGACTCGCTTTCTCTATGACTTCGGTGGGTTCCCTTAACCAAGTCACTACCTATGAGTCATCGGCTTATTCTTCAACAGGGATGTAGTTAGAGCCTCGGGCTCCCCGAGCTCCTCTCACTGCTTAGGAGCTTATGGTTTCATGTTCTATTTCACTCCCCATGGGGGTTCTTTTCACCCTTCCCTCATGGTACTACTTCACTATCAGTCACCCAAGATTATTTAGCCTTGTAAGGTGGTCCTTGCTAATTCACACTAGATTCCACATGCCCCATGCTACTCGAGTCAAAGTGTAAGCTAATGATGTTTTCGGCTACTGGACTCTCGCCATCTAAGGTGCAGCACTCCATCGATTCGCCTAGTAGCATGACGCTTGTATTGCTCTCCCACAACCCAATTTTCAAGGTTTAAGCTGCTCCCATTTCACTCGCCGCTACTACAGGAATCGTTTTTTCTTTCTTTTCCTCTGGCTATTAAGATGTTTCAGTTCGCTAGGTTGTCTCTTGCCTGCCCATGGATTCAGAAACAGTTTGAAAGGTTAACCTATTCAAGAATCTCTAGATCTACGCTTATTTTCAACTCCCTGAAGCATTTCGTAGCTTACTACGCCCTTCCTCATCTATGGATGCCTAAGTATCCACCGTAAACCTTTCCTCGTTTGAACCTTGGCCTTAACTTTAAGGCTATGCCATCCTAAGGTCTTGCTAAATGGAAGGATCTTATCAATGTCCATGAATGATAAATCATAGATTGAATTGCCGAATCGGAAAAATTAGGTGCTATCATATAGCTTTGTATTGGCTAAGTTCACAAGTTGGAGATAAGCGGACTCGAACCGCTAACATCCGCCATAGGGTAAACCATCGCCTCTCAGGCCCCCAACTGATTCTACCATAGAGGCCAGCGATAGACAATAACTCCCCCCCGAACACAGCTTACAACTTTCATCATATTGTGCTCTCCAAAGAGCAACTCTTCTCAAAATCTCAAAAGGTGTTGAATTGGAATCTCATTCTAACTAAGGATTCTTGTGGTTCCAGAGGATCCAGCTACATGAGAACCAGGAACANCGCCGCTACTATGGGAATCGTTTTTTCTTTCGTTTCCTCTGGCTATTAAGATGTTTCAGTTCGCTAGGTTGTCTCTTGCCTGCCCATGGATTCAGAAACAGTTTGAAAGGTTAACCTATTCAGGAATCTCTAGATCTACACTTATTTTCAACTCCCTGAAGCATTTCGTAGCTTACTACGCCCTTCCTCATCTATGGATGCCTAAGTATCCACCGTAAGCCTTTCCTCGTTTGAACCTTGGCCTTAACTTTAAGGCTATGCCATCCTAAGGTGTTGCTAAATGGAAGGATCTTATCAATTTCCATGAATGATAAATCATAGATTGAATTGCCGAATCGGAAAAATTGGGTGCTATCATATAGCTTTGTATTGGCTAAGTTCACAAGTTGGAGATAAGCGGACTCGAACCGCTAACATCCGCCATAGGGTAAACCATCGCCTCTCAGGCCCCCAACTGATTCTACCATAGAGGCCAGCGATAGACAATAACTCCCCCCCGAACACAGCTTACAACTTTCATCATATTGTGCTCTCCAAAGAGCAACTCTTCTCAAAATCTCAAAAGGTGTTGAATTGGAATCTCATTCTAACTAAGGATTCTTGTGGTTCCAGAGGATCCAGCTACATGAGAACCAGGAACAAAGAGCTTTCCCCCGCCCCCTCTCTCCGCCCAACTCTTTGGTCTTAAGAATGCTGGTTTTAAGAATGAGTGATTGCCTTTCTCCGACCTTTAGTGTCTAACCTGAGAGCAGACAACTAATGCATTCCACTTATTGAACATGGTTCTATGGTCGGTCCGCGACCCTTGGATGTTGAAGGCATCCTTGGGGTGATCTCGTAGTCCCTACGGGGTCGAGATCTCCTCACTTTTTCCATCGAATTGTTTTATGTTCATTTTCATTCTAGGATAACAAAACAAGATAGTTAGAAATCCTTTATTTTTGCAACCCAATCGCTCTTTTGATTTTGGAAAAAAAAAATCTTTATCAATATACTCTTTCTTCTACACATTTATCGCCACCCCATAATATAGAATAGCTAATAGTTAGGACTCATAACAAAAATCAATAATCTATTCATGGAAAAAGCTTTTCCCGCATCAAGCACTAATATATTTTTAACATTTAATTAGATCGGGTAATCATTCAATTAAAAAAAAAAAGCTCATTGCTTTTTCTTTCCTTATAATTGGAGCTGCCAAGCTTTATCCATTTATTAATTCAACCCAACTTTGAATTTCTTTTGTTCCAAGCCAAGAATTCAAACAAGGGTTTGGGCCGGATTGGATCCAATAAGAATGAAATATTCTTAGAATTCTCAATTGATACGACATGCTGCTTTTTTCCATTCATTCCTTTCTAGATCAGTCATAGTCTTACATACTCTACCGATGGTATGGATGAATCCATTACTTCATAGAAATGTGTAAAAAACCAAGTCACACTTAAAAGCCGAGTACTCTACAATTGAGTTAACAACCCTAATAAAATAAGATATGTAGATACAATTGCAATCAAACTAAATTAAAAAAAAGAAGATTGAATTGTAGAATAAAAAAAATATTACAAAATTAAATTGAAAATAGAAAAAAAAAATTGAATAAGTCAAAATGAACAAATCATATCAAAATACAAGAAATTTTCTCAGAAACAAAAAATAAAAACAAAAATCCTATGGAAGAGAAACAAATATATATATTTATTTCCAATCGGATTATATTTGTTTGATACACTGTTGTCAATATTATAATGTTAAGAAAAGACTACAATGGCGAATAAATAAAATTAAATAACAATTTAATAAATACTACAACTACAATTTGAATTCAATATTCATTTATTCAATCAATACAATATAAATAGTAATAAGTAAGCTTAACCTAACCCTTTTTTTTTTCATTTTTTCAAAGAATTCCCAACTCATTGAGGGTAATGTATTTATAGACCCCAATTTTTTCATTTATTACTTCATTTATTCATTTTATCTTTTTTCTTTCTATTTATATCAATAAAAATAGAAAAATATATTTTTATGGTTATACAAAACAACATTATATGATAGCAATAATAAATAAAAAATTAGCTATGAACAGAGCAAGAGAGAGGAAGGGGATAAGAGAGAAAAAAAGGTTATATAAATCTATATAGAAGTTATCCACACCCTCTTTTTTTTTTTTAATTTCATTTCATTAATGATTAATTGAATTTCGTTTGTTGATTAGGGCAAAGTTCCATAAAAACACCCGCCTTTTTTGAAATATCCTGAACAGTTCCTATAGGTTGAGCGCCCTTTTCAAGGAAATATAGAATAATAGGAATATTTAAATAGGTTTGATTCTTTATCGGATCATAAAAACCCACTTTCTAAAGATCTCTTCCCTCTCTTCGGGATCGAACATCAATTGCAACGATTTGATAAACTAATACACCCCTAGAAACGTATAAGAAATTTTCTGCTCGTATGGCTCAAGAAAATTCGAAATTATGTCTACGTATAGAATTATATATGTTAAATAAATCCATAAAATAATCAAATCAATTAGACTTAAATATTTTTTTCTTTTTCTTTACCCAAAAAATAACTCGTATTCATAATCTCATAACTCAAGTTGGATAAATCTCAAATAACTCAAAGGAAAACAAAACCTTTAGGTATTTCATTTATTCAGTGGTCTCTGCTCCCTTTTTTTGTCTATCTTCTTTCGAATCTATTTTGATTCTTCATTCTGCTATAGTTGTTGAGACAATTGCAAATGGTATTTACTTATTCCAGGATACTAAAGCTTTTCCTTGAATCATTAATCATTTCAAAAATGGCAGCAACATGCCTTTTTTTTTTTTAATATTTCTTTCTATCATTTTATTTCTTTTGATCAAACAATCATAAAGAATGTATGATTGATTCCCGCAGATGCACTTTTGATCAAAATACTTTTACCAATTTCAACAATTTTTTTTCTATTTTGAATTTTGCTCAAATTGGATCCTTTTGAATAGAAAATATACTTACAAAGTTGTTCTAACTTATTAATTTTCACTAACCCTAGATACATGCTCCTAAGAAATGAATCAACTCAAGTTCCATCATGTACTATTTACACTATCAACCCCCCCCCCCCCCCCCCCCCCCCAAAAAAAAGAGTTCGAGTGGAACAGAACAAACGATGTCAAGTCAAGAGCATCCTCATTTCTATATAATATAAAAATGGTGGATGTAAGAATCCACAACTAATTTAATGATGTCTTCTATCAATGGATACAAAACACCCACGCCTTTGCACCTGGTGCAACAACAAGTACCAGTTTGACTTGGGGGGTGGGGAATGATGAAGAACAACTAGCATAAATAAGAACAATAAGCAAACAAAACAGTAACAAAAGAGTATTAAAAAGATTAATATGTTAGGTAAATTCCCCAGCAGTGGCGCCAAAATTTTGACGGGTGCCAAACGGTACAAAATTAAACTACTAATTGCAACTAATTTGTAGTATAGGATGCAATCAGTGTCATCTCCCAAGGATTCACCAGAACAACTAATCTTTTAAGAACTTAAGCAAGAACAGAATAAGGGGGGTTTGTGTTGAATGCAATATACTAAGAATTTAGAAAGCAGTAAACTGAATTTATCAAATAAGAGAAAACGCAATCAACTCAAGCAGGCAACCAAACCTTAATCCATCCTTGTTCACTAAAGATAAACTAGATCTGATTTAATTCTTGGTTAAGTGTTACCTGGAACCCCTAACAATAACACTTAGAATTCCTACTGATTTACCAATCAGGATTCAATTAATCATGGAATTAAGACTCTAGGCAACCGCTCTATATCACTAAATCCAGATTAATTTAATAACCGAATTATCCAAGTTAACCATATATTAAAGACCTTTAAAGTATGATTATCAATCTGATTACTGTTATGAATCTAATCAACCGATTTAAATTCATACAAAGCATGCATGTAATTAAAATACCATTCAATCACATGAAGAAGGGAAGAAATAGTAATTCAAATTAGATTAAATCAAATCCAGTTGAAGCACAGGAACTTTGGATTATTAAGTTTGGCTCCTCTTGAATTGATTACAAAAGAACTTAGCCTTCCATGGAAGACTTGAACACAAAACAAGGGTGGAAAAATGAACTCAGCAAATGAGGCAGCAACTGCTCAAGGTAATTTCGTATCTCTTCTGGTTGTTCTCTTTTCCTCAACAATCTTGAGAATAAATACTAGCTAGCTGCCTTCTCTAGGTTTCCTAATTACAAAATAAACCTAGTTTTCTAAATTATTAATGGTAAAAACGTGATCAAGCCCTAGTGTTATGTGTGCTGGCCCAATAAGCAGATGTTGGCCCAAATAAACATACTCTGGTCCAATAGGCAAGCCTAAGGAAAGGAATCAGTTAATGCTGGGCGGATGCAGAAAATATGGATTGATTGCACCTGAATTTCAGTTGTCCAGTCACGAGAATCAGCTTCTGGGATCTTCATATGAAATGTAGTTTATGTCAGCTTTCCAATGAAACTAGAATCACATCAATTGGACATCTGTAGCCAAAGATATGGTGAAAAACGTAAGCAATATCAGAATTCAACAGTTAAGCAATTAAAATCTATAAGCACCAACAAATCCAAATCAACAAAACATGTCTAAAGGCCATAAAAATCACTAGAAATACACACTAAAAAACTAAGTATAAGTGAAACAAATAGTGTAAAATAATGTGTTATCAAGCGGGTGACGATGGGCATGAGACTGAGGAAGAGGGGAACACAAGCCTCCATGGATTTCACCTTAATGTTCCATAAATTGTGGCCAATGTAGAAATTCTCTCATCTCTCTCTCTTTTTCTCTCAAAACTTGCCTCTCTCTCTTTGATGTTTTGCTTCTCTCTCTAATTTGTTTCTCTCTTTAGAAAAATGGGTCTCTCTCTCTCTCTCTCTCTTGGTTTTACCTCTATTTGAAACTAATGAAGAGAAAAAGGAATGGTACAAATGTGATTTATGTGTTGTATACTATGTATAAACGTGTGAGTGAGTGTTGAGAGATATAAAGAAAATAGAAAAGATGGAAGAATCTGTGAGTAAAAGCTAAGTGCAGAGAAATAGACACTCCATGGATGAAATTAAAGGCAAACATAAGGTAAAGACAAAGGAATTACCAAAGACCAAAGCTTGCAAAGAGAAAGAGCCTTGCTTTCAGGTCTATCCTCTCTGCACTGCTACTCTCTCCCTTTTTTTGTTGCTTTTTGTTCTCTTGGCTGCTGCTCTTGCTTTCTCTCTATGTTGTGTGTTTGTTGCTCTTGCTTTCTCTTTATGCTCCCTTTGCACTCACGTCTCCCTCTCTCTTTTATAACTATTGCATATGTCCATGAACTCATGTCTCTTTACCCTCTATTTCTAACTGTTACACATGTCTATGAACTCACGTCTTTCTCCCCTCTATTTCTAACTGCGGCCCATGAACCCACATCTCTCATTATTTCCGCATGTGTTATTTTTTTTTTTTTTACTAGATGAATTATAGTGTCCACATATATATATACCAAATTCAAAATGAATGAGTATCATTATTATTACTAATCAAAAAAAATATCCATAACTATAAAAAGAGGGAGAAAGGGTAGTTTTCATTTTATGGTAAAAAATCCATTTTATACCGGTTATTTCACAAGAAAAAAAAGAGAGAAGAAAACCGAGGATCGATTGAATTTCAAGTATTGAATTTTACCACTATGATACGAAGACTTACTTCACATTTGGAATTGCACAAAAATCAGAAAATAGAAGAGTTAAGTGAATCAAAAATCCAAAGGAGGTTCATGGCGAAGAGTAAAGATATCCGAGTAACGATTATTTTGGAATGTACCAGTTGTGTTCGAAATAGTGTTAATAAGGAATCAACAGGTATTTCCAAATATATTACTCAAAAGAATAGACACAATACACCTAGTCGATTGGAATTGAGAAAATTGTCCCTGTTGTTGCTAACATACGATTCACGAAGAGATAAAGAAATAGAAAAAATTGATCGCTTTGGTGTCCCCCCTCTAAGGAACTATAATTATATATAACATATATTTAATAGAAATTATAAATATTTAAATAAAAACAAAATAAATCCCATTTTGTAAGAAATAGTATTTTTGGTATAAGGAATAAACAAACCATGGATAAATATATGCGACTCTTTCTTAAATCCAGACGATCTTTTCGTAGGCGTTTGCTCCCGATCCAATCAAGCTATCGAATTGATTATAAAAACATGAGTTTAATTAGTCGATTTATTAGTGAACAAGGAAAAATATTATCTAGACAGGTGAATAGATTGAACTTAAAAAGACAACAATTAATTACGATTGCTATAAAACAAGATCATATTTTATCTTCGTTACCCTTTCTTAATAATGAAAAACAATTTGAAAAAAGCGAGTCGACCACTAGGTTTAGTTTACTCTTCAATTGAATTCAAATTCCAATCTAAACTCAAATGAAATGTGGATTAATGTTTTGTTTGAAAACTATGATAATCCATGTCAAGTTGTAAGAAAAAAAGAGAATTGGTGAAGAAGAATAAATCTTTTTTTATTCAACGTGATTGCTCATTTTGACGACTTTATCATATGATTCTATTTTCTCATACAAATCTCTACCCTACCTTCCCGGAGTTCAGTCTCCGGGGAATTTTTTTTTATTTTATGATCTCGTTGGAAATCATATAAAGACAATTCCTATTTAATATAGCTATTTGTGCAAGTATTTTACGATTAATAAGCAACCGACTCTTGTACAGATTATACATAAAATTACTATAACTATAGTATACTTTAATTNATTCAAATTCCAATCTAAACTCAAATGAAATGCGGATTAATGTTTTGTTTGAAAACTATGATAATCCATGTCAAGTTGTAAGAAAAAAGAGAATGAGAATCGGTGAAGAAGAATAAATCTTTTTTTATTGAACGTGATTGCTCATTTTGACGACTTTATCATATGATTCTATTTTCTCATACAAATCTCTACCCTACCTTCCTGGAGTTCAGTCTCCAAGGAATTTTTTATTTTATTTTATGATCTCGTTGGAAATCATATAAGGACAATTCCTATTTAATATAGCTATTTGTGCAAGTATTTTACGATTAATAAGCAACCGACTCTTGTACAGATTATACATAAAATTACTATAACTATAGTATACTTTAATTTGATTCTCACGAATTATTGCATTTATTCGACTGATCCACAAACAACGAAAATCTCTTTTTTTCCTATCTCCATCCCGATGAGCTGAAACCAAAGCTTTTATTTTCTCTTGAGTAATAGTTTGAGTAAGTCTTGAATGAGCCCCTCGAAAGCTTGATGTAAATAAGCAAATTTTTGTCCTAAGTCTCCGAGCTATATATCCCCGTTTAATTCTGGTCATTGAATAAATGAAACTTTGATGAACAACTATTTGATTTCTTTTCTTTCAGTTATTCTTTTCCCTTTCCTAGTCTATTAATAACAAAATGGATTCTTCCAATGTATAAAATAAAAATTCCAATGGCTTTTGCTACTATAACCTTCCCAACCACAATTCTTTTATTTTTATTTTTAAGCATTTCATCTCAAAATAATAAATTGTATTGATACTAGGTATCAAAAAAACATAGTACATTAAATAATATAAATGGATAAAAAAATAGTGGGTTTCATCGTTGCTATGGTTACTTCTTAAACGACGATGTCCTCTCTATACACCGGAGCCCCTTCCTTCATTTAATCAATGCTATTCTTAACTTGTACAGTTCATACTCTTTGGCTCTACCCATGAAATATCTAGTAATGGGTCTTTCACAATGAAATCTACCTATACAGTAATGGTATTTAAGTATGAAGATTAGCTGGGTAGCTGACCTTGTTAGTCTGTTCTGGTAAGAGTAAGGGCATAATCTTTCCTCTTTTTAAATAGGATTTCCCCTACTTAATGGATAATAATTTGCTACCAATGGGGAAGTCTTTCTCATCTTAAATTTCAAATGGAGGTGATTGGATTTGCACCAATGGAAACCATAAATTTGAGAATTTGATACACAATAGAAGGATAAATATTATTAATATCAATAGGCTTTTTTTAAGATTAAGATAGTGAATGAATTTCTTCCATTCTATCTTTTTTTATTGGTCCTATTGATACTGGAACAATTTGTTTCCTTTCTTTTGTCTTAGTCCATGATCTGAACGAGTTGCACATACACCCTAGTACATGTTCCTCGGCGCTGAGGGCATCCCCAAAGAGTAGGGGATTTCGTAACATTTCTGATTGGATGTCTTGTGTTTCTAATAAGTTGTTTAATAGTTGGCATGTTGAGTTGGATACATAATGACCTGGTTTAGATCAATCTCAACCCGATGATTATGATATGAATTGCTTATATTCTACATAATAGATTAATTACTAGAAATATTATAAAAATATTATAATATAAAATATAAACGGTAAGAACATAAAATCTCAAATCATGTATTTGCACAGAATCCTTGCTAATTCATTTTTTATTCAACCGCTACAAGATCAACAATTCCATGAGCTTGGGCTTCTGCTGCTGACATAAAAACATCCCTTTCCATGTCTTCGGATACAACCCATAAAGATTTGCATGTTCTTTGTGCATGAACCCTTGTGATAGTTTCACGTAGTTTCAGTAGTTCTTCCTCTTCCAGGACAAATTCTGCCGTTTGTGCCTCATAAAAAGAACTAGCGGGTTAATGGATTATTACCCTGATGATATAATAGAATAAAAAATTCTTCTATCTCGCACGATAAGGCTAGATAGATAAAGAATAATAGAAAACAAAGATAGAATTGAAGAACCGTACAGGCATCTTTTGCATATTGCATACGGCTCTACAATGGAATTTCTTTTTACCTTCCGTCCAAGAAATATAAAATAGAGAGGTTCTATCAAATCTAGATTGGTAAATGATCCAATAACCACCCTTCCTTTTTTTTGTTGGAGTAGCTAAAAAATACTATGATGGTTCCGCTGCTTTATTATTTCATATGTTATTTAGCAATCTCAAAGCTTCTTTTTTTTTTTTCAAATATATAAATATATAATAAAAAAGAAAATTTTGTTTTTTTTTTT
>QAOA01005000.1:362932-376312 GCA_003255065.1 Cercis canadensis
TCTGCGAGTAAGACTTAATATTATACTCGCTCTCTCTCTGTCATGCTATTTTTACTTAATATTTATATGGCGAAGGCATAGTCTTTTTTTTTTTTTTTTTCAAATAAAAGACTCATTGGCGCCAAGCGTGAGGGAATGCTAGACGTTTCGTAATTTCTCCTCCTGCCAGAATAAAAGATCCCATTGANTCCCATTGAAAAGGCTAATCCCATGCATACTGTCTGTACATCTGGTTGCACAAATTCCATAGTATCATAAATGGATATTCCGAGTATTACCCATCCGCCCGGAGAGTTTATAAACAAATACAAATCTTTGATATCATCCTCCATACTGAGATATACCATAAGGCCGATAAGTTGATTCGATATCTCATTATCAACTCCTTGGCCTAAAAAAAGTAGTCTTTCTCAATAATGTCAATTGATTATGATAAAATTTGATCCACATGCACCTTTTGATGCATATGGTTCACCAAAAATCGTGAAAAAGAATCAATGTGTAGATTTCAACTTTTTTTTTCTTTTTTCGTAGCGGGCTTTTTCAAACTTCTAACAAAAGGCCTTTTTCTTACATTTTTCAAAAAAGATGATTTTTTACCCGTTTACTTATATTATAAGTATTATAAGAAAAAAAATAATGTACTAAACTTATTGAACTAACTTCTCATTGATATATTGTTTTCATCCAAATCGAATCCAAATCGTGATGTAATTTTCTTGTTTCTGAATGGGTTTCTTCCTAATAGCGGGAGACAAGAGATTCATATGAGAAAACATAAGTAAACGAGCCTCTGCTTGAACCTCCAAAGATAAAGGCACACGAATAGCCATTTGATCCCTATCAAAGTCTGCATTGAATCCCTTACAAACTAATGGATGTAAACAAATAGCACACCCTTCCACTAAAATGGATTGGAATGCTTGTATGCCTAATCTATGCAAAGTAGGCGCTCTATTCAGCAATACAAGATGTCCCTGCATAACTTCTTGAAGTATTTCCCATACTATCGGTCCTTTTTCCCAAATTTTACTCTTAGCAACTCCTATGTTCGAAGCAAAATCTTTTCTAATTAGACCACGAATTACAAATGTCTGAAAAAGCTCTATTGCTATTTTATAGGGCAATCCACAATGATGTAATGAAAGTGAGGGACCTATGACAATGATTGAACGCCCCCAATAATCAACCCGTTTGCCAAGCATAGTCTCGTGAAATCTTTTGTCTTTTCCCTCAATTACTTCTGAAAATGATTTGTAAACATTATTATGACCGTCCCTCATTGGTTGTCCCCAGATTCCATTATCAAGAAGTTTATCCACAGCTTCTTGTACCAATTTCTCCTAACAATTTACTAATTCCCCTGGTGTAGACCTACTTGTTGTTAATAGATTGATAAGAGTATATTTCCAATAGATAACTCTTCTATAGAGTTCATTACTATTTGAATAATCGGTCTCAATTTGGGAGGAAGAACTGGTAATAGACATAAAACCATCCATTATGGTTCTATATTTATTTGAATAAAATGTTTCGCTAATTCGATTCGTCGAACCAAAAAATTATTTCTTCTTCCAACTTTTCGATCTTCCCATTCATTGCCTGTGGACCCCTCTTCCCTTAATTCTTTCCATTCTACAACGAAGAATCTATAATAATTCTCAACTCCAGATTGGCTAATTGTGCTAGGATAGCACCTACTCCAGTAGAAATTTCTTGATTTCAAAATGTATTGAAGCCTTGGGTAGTTAAAAAAAAGTGGTATGCTGTATTTCCAGGATTGGATTTCATATTCGAATGAACCTCGTAATCGTAAGAAAGTAGGTTTTTTAACTACGGGCCTAGCAAACGAAAAATTTGGATAGGATCCAATAGGATCTCCCCCTTTCAAAATCGGACGTGAAAGTTTCCTCTCATCCGGCTCAAGTAGTTACACCAAATAAAGATAAAGGGGTTCCCGCTTTCAAATTATATAAAACCCCTAAAAGGTCTACTCTTTACTCAAGTTCTCAATAAATATCAAGTAACATTTCATTGATTCATTCTTTTTAATAAATGAAATGTGAAATTCCTGAGTAGTCTACTTCCCTTCGAATGAGGAATCCCCCTAATTATTAATATTAATATATTAATTAAATAAAGGAATACCCTGGGTCTAATAAGGGATTTACTTGTCTATGTATCAGTCCATTCGATCTTTTAGGTCCCTACTTCGCCTCGATGGTTATGCCACGATGTCCTTAAGCCTATATGCGATGAATAGACTTCTGCAACCATGATATATTTGCTTATTTGAACATAATTTCCGTTCTTTCTAAAAGAAATGGAATGGAATAGTTAATTCAAAAAAAAAAAAGACTTCTTTTTTTTTCGCGAGGTACCGCTATAAATTCCTATTTATTTGTTACTGAATCGACCATAGATCAATTCCCTTTTTATTTGGGAGTATTAAATACACCCATAATTCTGAGCTTCATGTTACTCACCCCAAGAGACATGTCAGATCCGGGGCATCCCAATTCGATTGAATGGAATGACAGTTTCTCATTCTGAATCTGTAAAATAAGAATTTTGATCAAATCACACATCGCAGTATACTAGACCTTCTAATTCTTTAAGAGGTTTATCTAAAAGATTTGCGATATAACTAGGAAGACGTTTCAAATACCACACATGGGTTACTGGGCATGCTAGTTAATATGACCCATTTGATATCTACGTATCCGAGAATCAACAAATGCGACTCCGCATTGTTCACAAAAATTGGGGCCTTCTTTTTATCTCCGATTACTCAATAATTTCCACAAGCACAAATCCCACTTTTTATAGGTCCAAAAATTCTTTCACAAAATAATCCATCTTTTTTAGGTTTATTGGTTTTGTAATGAAAAGTATAGGGTTTTGTTACCTCCCCAACTATCTCTCCATTAGGTAGGATTTTATTGGCCCAAACACTTATTTGTTAAGGAGAAACTGATCCAATTTGGAGTTGTTAATGTTTATATTGATCAATCATAGAAAAAAAATTATGATTCATTCCGATTAAGCTTTCGTCCTATGAATCTGGAAGTTCTTCTCATATAGAAGGAAATGATTCAATTCCAGAGCCAAAGATCGTAGTTCTCGAACTAGCAATCGAAAAGATTCTGGAGAATCCTCAGGTTTAGGTATTGCTCCTCCAATGATCATAGTACCAAGTACTTCTTGGTGAGCTCTAATATGATCAGATTTATAAGTAAGCATCTTTTGTAAAATATGAGCAACACCAAATCCCTCTAGAGCCCAAACCTCCATTTCTCCTACTCGTTGTCCCCCTTGCTTGGCCCTTCCTCTAAGGGGTTGTTGTGTAACAAGTGCATAATGTCAATTGGAACGACGTCCATGTATTTTATTATCAACTTGATGAATTAATTTCAAGATATAAGGCTTTCTTATTATAACAGGCTGTTCAAAAGGATCCCTCATTCTTCCATCAAATATTTTTCTTTTTCCCGAATATTTAGGTATCCATGGATTCGTTGTTTGCTTACTGGCTTCATATAATTCAGAAAACACTAGTTTTCTCGAAGCCTCTTGCTCATATCTCTCATCAAAAGGTGCTATTCGATAATGTCTATCTAGCATACTTCCCGCTAACCCAAGTGAGCATTCAAATATATGTCCTACATTCATTCGTGAAGGTACCCCTAATAGATTGAAGACTATAAAAATGGGTCTTCCATCTTGCAAATAAGGCATATCTTGTCTAGACAACAAATTTGAAACAATACCTTTATTTCCATGTCTTCCAGCCACTTTTTCACCGACTTTGATTTCACGTTTCTGTGAAATATATATATGAATCATTTTTGGATTATAACTAGAACCCTTTTTTTATGGATCCATCTCACATCAATAACTCAACCCCTACCACCTATAGGTAGTTTTAGACAAGTTTCCTTTGAGGTGGATACCTGAATGCCAAGTATAGCTCGTAATAATCTATCTTCCGGCGCATATGATAACACATCATTTTATATTATTTGTTTCCCTTATACTTAGTCTTTTAGTGTGTGTTTCTAGTGATTTTTATGACTTTTAGACATGTTTTGTAGATTTGGACTTGTTGGTGCTCGTAGATTTTAATTGCTTAACTGTTAAATTCTGGCACTGCTTACTTTTTTCATCATATCTTTTGCTACAGATGTCCGATTGATGTGATTCTAGTTTCTTTGGAAAGCTGACAGAAAATTCCACATTTCATATGAAGAGCCTAGAAGCTGATTCTCACGTATAGGCAACTGAAATTCGCGTGCAAGCAGTCCAGATTTTCTGCTCCGCCAGCACTCCGCCCAGCATTGACTGATTCCTTTCCTTAGGGCTGCCTATTGGACCAGAGCATGTTTATTTGGGCCAACATCTACTTATTGGGCCAGCACACATGACACTAGGGCTTGATCATGTTTTTACCATTAATAATTTAGGAAACTAGGTTTATTTTGTAATTAGGAAACCTAGAGGAGGCAGCCAACTAGTATATATTCTCAAGTTGTTGAGGCAAATCATACACAACCAGAGAGATACGAAATTCCTTGAGCTGCTGCTGCCTCCTATTTTCTGAGTTTGTTTTTCTACTTTTGCCTTATGTTTAAGCCTTCAATGGAGGGCTAAGTTCGTTTGTAATCAATTCAAGAGGAGCCAAACTTGACAATCCAGAGTTCCTGTGCTTCAACCGGGTTTGATTTAATTTAATTTGAATTACTGCTTCTCCCCTTCTTCATGTGATTGAATGGTACTTTGATTGCATGAGTTGTATGAATTTAAATCGGTTGATTAGATTCATAACAGTAATCAGATTGATAATCATACTTTAAAGGTCTTTAATATATGGTTAACTTGGATAATTCGGTTATTAAATTAATTTGGATTTAGTGATATAGTGCGGTTTCCTAGAGTATTAATTCCATGATTAATTGAATCCTAATTGGTAAATCAGTAGGAATTTTAAGTGTTATTGTTAGGGGTTCCAGGTAACACTTAACCAAGAATTAAATCAGATCTAGTTTATCTTTAGTGAACAAGGATGGATTAAGGTTTGGTTGCCTGCTTGAGTTGATTGCGTTTTCTCTTATTTGATAAATTCAGTTTACTGTTTCCTTAATTCTTAATATATTGCATTCAACACAAACCCCTTTATTCTGTTCTTGCTTAAATTCTTAAAAGATTAGTTATTCTGGTGAATCCTTGGGAGACGACACTGGTTGCATCCTATACTACAATTTAGTTGCAATTAGTAGTTTAATTTTGTACGGTTCGGCACCCGTCAGCATACAAGGATTCTTTCGCCATTTGAGGTGTTAATTTACCCATTAAAATATCGCCCATCTCTACCCATGATCCTAGCATTACAATTCCATTTTTGTCTAAATTTCAGAGTAAATGGGCTTCTAGGTGCGGTATTTCATTAGTGATTCTTTCGGGACCATGGCTTGTCACATGAGTTTGAATTTCATATTTCCTTATGTGAAAAGAAGTATAAATATCTTCATAGACCAGACACTCACTAATGAGTACAGCATCTTCAAAATTGTAACCTTCCCATGGCATATAAGCTACTAATACGTTTTTTCCCAAAGCGAGTTCACCACCAACTGTAGCAGTGTTGTCTGCTAAAATTTGTCCCTTTTTAATGCACGTACCTAGCTGAACTTGGGGTTTTTTATGCATGCAAGTATTTTTGTTGGAACGTTGATACATAATTAATGGAATGCTTAGAGTATCCCCATCTACCGATAAAAGGATCTTGTTAGTATCAATATAAATGATTTTTCCATCGTGTTCGACTATAGCAAGAACCCCTGAATCTAGAGCCACTTGGCATTCCAATCCAGTTCCAACAATGCAATTTTCTGACTGAGAAAGGGGAACTGCTTGACATTGCATATAAGAACTCATTAAAGCTCGATTCGCATCATTATGCTTGATAAAAGTAATTAGGGAAGCTCTAATAGAAAAATATTGGAAAGGAAAGATATGAACCAATTCGCGCACCTCTTATTAGACTTTCACAAATGGATCTTTGGATAGGTCCTTTAAAACCTCTTCTAGTGTTGACTTTCCCTCAGCCCAAATCCATCCAAGCCGCTAGACCAAAGATAGTTCCTGCTATAGTAGATGTGGCTTCTTGAGGAGTCGTAGCTTCTTTAGGAGCCTTATTTGTGAGGTCGCTGGCCTTGGGAGCAGCCAAGAGGTGTCCAAGTCTTGACTACCAACTAGAGCTACCTCCAAAGAGTAACAATTGCAATTGGAGGAGCAGGTCATTGGCCTTTCTACCTAGGGGGATGCTTTGAAAGGCATTTTGATCAACCTAGGTGTATTTGCTATAGGAAGTACCTGGTGGAGACAGTCTTAGGAGTCTTCCAGCAGATGTAGCTTCCTTTGTTGGGGCTGCAGCTATGCCACTCTTATTTGTTTACCCAAGTAGGTCTTTTTGGCCTTTTTGTTCATATGGGCTTTGTTGGGCCACTATTTGTCTTAATTGGGCCTAGCTCAAAATCCTGTATTTACATAGAGAGAGAGAGAGAGAGAGAGAGTATAAGGCATTGAAAGTGAGTTTCGCTAATTCTTATTGAATTTTAGAGATGAAAATTTGTTAACTAATGAAGAACAAAAGTGGAGTGTAAACTGGCTAGGCTCTTAATGTTTGAGATTAATATAGCTAATTACATCTTTATGCTCTCTAAGTCTACAAAGTCTTACATGTTTGAGTTGAATGGTAGGGGGCAGATGTTGAAAGAGAAGACAGAAAAGGTCTGGGTGGTACTTGCAAGCATTTAAGGCATCTTTTAGCATCTCCACCACTCTACTCATTGCTGGCTGATCTGAAGGCCCCATAAGCTCATCACTATCTTCTCTTTAACGATTTCTTTGTCACTTTCAATTTTAATACACTGCAATCCAAGATCTTGATTCATTTCAAAACACTTGTAAATCCAATTTGAAACTGTATTTCACTAGAACAATCAACTTTAACACTATTATTCTATCTTGCCCCAACCATTTCTACAATTATCATTCCATAATTGTAGCATCAAACTTACGACACTCTACCAAAATGTTTTAAAAACACTCAGGAGCAATATACTCTACAATATCCTGGCACCTAATAAGGATATGATACTTTATTTTCTTAAGCATATTTTTGTGAGTCCAAAATTTGAAATTTTCAAATAGAAATCCTCATTTAGCAATATATTGAGGCTTGCAGCCATTGTGCAAATTCTCTAAACCTTAAGCAATGCTAATTGCAATCAATGTTGTATGTAGCTATGTAATTCAATTGAAGATTGAGCTTCAATTATCTTTCTCTTCATATATGAACTTCTTGACAGATCCATTAAGCATATACTCATATATCAAAAAACTCCTTTGGAGCCTCCCAAGCAAAATCCTAGAAGACTAACAATGTTGACATGAGAAGTCATGCTAATACTGGCAACTTATTAATGAATTTTCACCGCAACTTTTCAGTTCACTTTAAACCACTGCAACAAGACTTCCATCTTGTATCTTCCTGTTGTAGACGTTACCATATCTTCCTTGACCTAATTTGTTCTTAAAGGAATTTGTTACTTTCTTTTCCTCCATATACCCGCAATGTTTGGCCGCAAGTTGTCCATGTTATTTCAAAAAGGTCTCAATTATTTAGTGGGTTCGATTTTCCTTTTTGCAAAATTATCTTTAGTAGCAGATAACCAAGATCATCAGCAATCCTAGTGCTCCAGCAGCTGAGGCAGCTGCAGAACTTATTTTTATGAAAAAGAGAATGTATAAGAAGGATTAGAAAGCAATCAAGGAACGACCAAGACTACTAGGGAAAAGAAGAAAAATAATATAGACATTGCTAATCTAGAAGCACCATATATTTATCTTTTGAGAGATAAATCTACTTCATAGTCAAACAGGCATATAATTTCGTGTTTGCTCCTTCTTGCATGTTAACACTCAATTTTAGATTCTATGATATTCTTATAGTTGAAGAAAAAAAAATTAATTTAGACAAAATTTGAAATTTACCAGAATCTAATTTTAGGACATTGTAAT
This sequence comes from Cercis canadensis, assembly GCA_003255065.1. NCBI lineage: Eukaryota > Viridiplantae > Streptophyta > Magnoliopsida > Fabales > Fabaceae > Cercis > Cercis canadensis. Next base: position 371,015 of record QAOA01005000.1, read on the forward strand.
TGTGTATATATATATATATATTAGAAGGAATTTGCAATTAGACCTTAAGATTATGGTAAAATTTTTCAAATTTCTTTTATTTTTGACAGACATGGATTGCCGTGATCATTTTCCACATTGAATTGTCATACTTTTTTCTTTATTTTTTTTTTTCATCTCTTCTCTTCATGCAATTTTCAAATGGTATTAACCATAAACCAATATTAGGTCTTAAGCAATTTATTTATGAGCTAGTTTCTTCTCATATCCCTCAATGGCTCAATCTTAAGAGAAATTTGGAAAACCTTTTTGACTATCTCATGAATAGAATAGAATTGATTTGATTTGAAAAGAAATTACTTGCAAATCATACCAAAAGTGATAGAATTTGTAAATCCTCATCTAATATACACAAAATAATTGGTAAATTAAATCAAGAGACAATTGTTTCCAAGTTTTAGTACTTGAGAGAAAAGACCAAAAAATTTGAAGCACATAAATGACTAGTACAATGCAATACATCCATTACTATAATGGCTGGGGTTAAAGGAGGTTTAGTGTCAAGTTGAAGGCATATTAATAACTAGAAGTAAATAGGAAGATACATAATAAAGAATGAATAACTATGGTTGATATGTGCTTATTATGTCTTTAAGTTCCATGTTTTATCAACGGATTCTTACTTAGATTTGAGCAAATTCGCTTTAAACATGACACTTAACACATATAGTTGTGTTATCAGGTGTTTGATACTGTTTCTGTATTTTGAGTATATCTTTAGTTCAATATGTCTAAAAATTGTGAATTTGACCTTGTAAGAAAGTTAAGAGGATTATCTACAACTTTCATTCAGACCTCCAAGGCCAATTCGAACGTTCAGCTGGTCAAATTTAACCCATAAATCAGAACCGAGATCCTGAATCGAGCCTAGACCTTTGTGAAGAGATTTGGGCATAACTTACTCATCTTAAGCTCGAATCAAGTGCTTTCGATGGCTAATTAATCCTAAGAGGCAGAGGAATCAAAAGAACTTAAAGTCTATACAGGGGACACAGCCTAGACACGGCTGTGTCCATGCCCGTGTCGTAGCTCCAGAATGCCTGCTTCAGCTCACTGATGAACACAGCCAGGAATGAAGAAGCGACACGACCGTGTTTCGGGCCGTGTTGGCAGTCTAGAGAGCATCTTAAGAACACACTCAGCCATCTTAAGTGAACACGTCCGTGTTTGAGGACCAGAGAGCATTCATGTGACACGCCCAGCCACCATGAGTGAACACGATCGTGTGTAGGTCGTGTTCGAGCATCTGAAAGGTGAAACCCTAGATTTAAATCAATATATATGCAACCTAAGAAGGGGAGGAAAAGAGCTTCGTCTTTTGGACACTCAGAGGCACGATTCAAAGCCAGAGGTGGCAACCCAACCCTAGAGGCTTAAAGGAGAGCAAGATGGAAGATCAACCTATTGAAAGAACTTCAAGAGAATGAGTTTTTCTGATTATATCTTGTCTTCTTTGTATTATTTTGATTTAAATTTTATCATGAGCTAATTTGTAATGGTTTAGATGGGATGAACCCTAGAATTACATCTGCACTCTTCTCTCTTTTGATTTAATGAGAATATACCTTTCATTTTTTAGAATTGTCTATGATTATTATTTGTGTTGAGTTAATGAAGCATGTGATTAATTTGACACCAAATTTCAGTTTATAGATTGAGAAATTGTAAATTGAACAAGATCACTTGTAAGCAATGGGATTTGCTTAGAATCACTAGAGATAGGATTCACATAAGTCTTTTGATTTGAGTCAATGTACTAAGGGAATTCACAGAACACGAACTAATACATTCTTGGGGGTTTTGATTAGGAAGATATTTCAATCAATCAACCTAGGAATAGATGTCTTATTACTTGAAAAAGATTAAGACATAATTCAAAAAATTTCATCAATCTAAGTAAAGAATTGGTGATCATTGAATTAAAGATGAAAGTGCAATGTTAGATTCTAAGGGGGTTCCTATCTAGACCTATTCTTCTTAATTGATAAATCTATCAAATTCATTGTTATTATTTTTTTACCTTGTTTATATTAGTTTAGATTAAGTAGTTCATTCATTAAACTACAATTCTAAGATTAGATAATAAAAAAATGATTATTACTAATAGCTATAGTTCCTCGTAGGAATGATATCCGTACTCGATTAAGCTATTCTACAAAGCGATAAGTACACTTGCCTAAGGTGTTTGTAGTGTTGATTTTAATTGAATACACTAAAACAAACATCAATGGTAGATAATCAAAATTAAACATATCATGGTTACTTAGAAAACACATAATTTATCTGTAAGGTGACACCCCAAGAAATGGCTCCAAGGGTGCCAATTGGTGTTGTAGAAACCTATAAACCGACTCAGTTGTCACTGCAGCCACTCGAACAACAAGACCAGTTCCCTGCACAAAAAAAATGAACTTGCATCTAGTAACATGCATAACTAAATCATATTATAGAGCAACAAAGCAAAGTACTGTGAGGAGAGGCCTTGGCTCAATGGAGCCGCCTTTGGCCTTAAAGATTGTCCCTAATCTCCTTTCCCAAGGTCGATCCTCACCAATTGAAAAATGGCTGCTTTAGCCAAATTGCCTTCTAACACCCAAAAAGAAAAACAAACAGAGTATTGTAACCTAACTGTTTCAAGAAATGGTAGGGCAGGGATGAATGGAGAAATCGAGATTGATTTCATTATTTTCATTCTGTTTTCAATTATTAACCCCTAATAAAAGGTAGCATTGGACTAACACCTACCAATTCTAAGTTATGAAATCTTTGACATTGGACTGAATTCAAGTGATGGTTAAACCAGGACCATTGAAGCCAGATGTCAGTAAACTCAAAACACCATATGAACAATGGCATCATACTCTAATATACAGACATTCTTTTCAAGCTTATGGATTAATTACGAATAATTACCTTAGGACCAAAGGCACTGCAGGAGGCAATAAAACTTGGCTTTGACAAGCAATGATCAGAGTTTTTTCCAATTTGGTGGCAGAAAGCTGTTGAAGGATGTTGTAATTGCTGAGACATTATTCTTTTCACATAATCTTGCACTTGATTTTGGATATGCTGCAACTTTGGCCTAAAAAATCCAAAGCGTGTGGCACTGGAATTTATAATATAGGTCAACTAAGCTAGAAATGAGCATATGTAAAATGGATCACTTACCCAAGGAGTACAACCATTGCAATTACTTGGTAGCCCTGCATGCGTTCCTCAACACAGGCAATCTTTTCGTTTTCTAATAATATCTGTCAATAAAATTTGGCCATTTCAATAGTATTGAAAAGCATGCTATTTTGCAATGTGTAGATATATATATATATATATATAGAGAGAGAGAGAGAGAGAGAGATATGCAAAACATGGGAAAAGCTATTATGCTGTATTTCTGCAGTCTCCTTCAGCTTTTTTGTCCTTCTAATAGTTTCATGTGTTTCTCACTACCCAATGCCTTTCTCCTTTTTTCACTTGACTTTTGGTTGTACATAGGGCATGGCAAATGAGGTGGGATGGTTTGCATAAATTGGAAATCTGAAATCACAAAACATTGGCCCTAAAGATGTACCCAGAAGTTACTTGCTACACCCATATATCTACTGTTCCTTTTTAGTCAATCAATATCTTGCAAACAAATTTGGAAGGGGCCTCTCTTTCAGTTCATAGGAGGGAGGTGGAGATGTAAAATTTCTTAGACAATGATGTGTTATCAAGAAGTTTTACTCAAGGCAAGCGATTTAGGACACGGTTTCACACCCAACAGCATCAATCACAAATATGCATGATTAGAAATTCTCTTTATATGATACTAAACACAGAAGAATATGTCATCTTCGCTATAACTTTGCATGTAAAGCATAATTGGCTGGGCATCCATCAAGCCTAGCACACAGAACCTCAAAGTCAGGGAAATTTATAGGGGTGGGGAGAATGGGGGCATGGAACACAACTTGCTAAGTTTGTTAAGATTAGCATACTCATTAGTGGCACTATTGCACTATGAATTCAAGCATGATATATAAATTCTTCTAAAACAATTTCCAAAACTGTTAACAAATCAAACGTCTTACAAGCTCAAGAAATTTGGAAGTACAAATGATTACAAGCATCAAAAGAACAGTGATAGAACCATTACCGTATCCAGAAAGAAAGGCTGATCATCTTCTAAGAATATATTGTTGGTGCTTCTATAAAGATCAAAATCCCATTTTTCTCCACTTTCATGACGCCCACTGGTAATCCAATCAACAATGACCAAACTTGAGTCTGAAGACACACTGAAGACTTGTTTCTGAGAGTATCTTGCAGTAGAAAAGCATGTTACTGGATCAGGGATGATGGCTAAAAGTGCTTTGCTTCCAACTCTTGCCTACTTCAGGGGATAAATTTAACTATTGTCACTTGAAAACACTAAAATGGTCTTATCAGAAACTATAACAAATAATCCAGAAGAAAATTCTCTTGAAAATACTCCTGTTATATTTTTAATTCTCTCTAGAAGAATTTAGAACTCTTTCAATAGACTCCTATAAAAAATAATTAAAATGATGGCAACCATAAATCTTGAACACAATCAAGTAATGAAAAGGGGAAAACAATCATTACTAACCCTTTTTCTATCATTTAAAATGATGATTGACAAGCACAAATGCAAGGGTCTCAACAGAAACACAATGTATGACATGCCAATATCATATCAGTATACTTTTTGCTTTATCAATATTATTACCTNTTCATTAGACTCCTATAAAAAATAATTAAAATGATGGCAGCCATAAATCTTGAACACAATCAAGTAATGAAAAGGGGAAAACAATCATTACTAACCCTTTTTCTATCATTTAAAATGATGATTGACAAGCACAAATGCAAGGGTCTCAACAGAAACACAATGTATGACATGCCAATATCATATCAGTATACTTTTTTCTTTATCAATATTATTACCTCCAATATTTGTTCAGAGCACTTTGATCCCATAGATTTGTAGACCTATACAAGGATAAATTATATGTAATTAAGCATAACCCAAGTTGATGAAGTATTATAAGTTTCTGACCAGAAGTTAGCACGATTCAAAACCACTCACTTCGCAGGAAAAATTAATCAGTAAGAGGAAGAAACTAGTCAACCTTAGTGGAAGCTTGGGTGGTCAACACTGTCGTGCAAGCATCTCCTACTGCAAGCTTAGATGAAATATGATCACCCTAAAAGATATATGCTAAGTCCCAGTCAGAAGAAAATAGACACCCCCCCACG
>QAOA01005000.1:376335-419874 GCA_003255065.1 Cercis canadensis
AAAAGAGAAAGTGCATACAGACACAATTCCACCGCCATAGGTGAGCATGTAAATCCATACAGCATCAGTTTTGGAAGAACCCACCTAAGGAATTAGCAAAAAGCATTTTACAAGGCTCAGCTCAAATTATTGTGAACAATAGCTATTAAGAATAATGTAAACAAACAATACGATGTACATAAGAAGCATGAATGAGTAAATTGAAGATTAAAACCTTTCTAGGTATGATGAACTTTAGTGGATACTTCGATAAGCATCTTATTGTTGTTGATCTTCCACCCACTTTTTCAACAACCACTGCACCCGTTTCTAATCCTGTGTCCCACTTACTATTCCTCATACTTCCTCTACTGAATGAGATAGAGAGAGGTACCCTTGCCAGGAGGAAGGGATGTAAAAGGGACAATTATAAAGATTAACTTAATCCTACAGTAAGGGACCATAAGAAATTTTAACTCTTCTGTTGGATCTAACAAACACCATATTTACTCTAGAGGACCCATTGGCAAGACAGATACTCACTCTTTCTTAGTTTCTTCTTCCTTATTTCCCTTCCTTTGCCCAAATCACTAGATTTCTTATTCTCAACACCACAACCAATTGATCATGAAAAATGAAGCTCCAACACTGAGTTAGCATCCCTTTCCTTTTATCCCCTCAACACAATGGCTGTGGGTGCCGTTTGTAGCACCTATTGCCTGAAAAAGGAGGAAAACGTACATTAAATGAATAGTAGGTTATGTTTGCAGTTTGTGCATAATTAACTCATATGTATTGAATAGAATATAGAAATGATTTTCACTTTTACCAATTCTTGATAGAGACTACAGAGTGTATGATGGGGGTTTCTTCTATTCAAGTAAAGTAGCTTCTGTATTAATACAATGAAAATGTGAGCTAATTTGGGTTTTTTGCATCATTCTGTGTATAGAACTAGATTATATGTAACACAGACATGTCGTAAAATGATTAAAGGAAGGCTGTCCGAGGGTCTACTAGGCATTGACATTATTGACAAATGTTGGTTTGGATTGGACAAATAAACATGTGAGAGAAGCTTAACTCAATTATTGACAATCATATATCAGAAAGGACTAAAAAGTACAACAATAAGTAAACTAAATCAAACCTATACCAATTTCAGCTCACATTATAATTTCCTGCCACATTCGCAATTCAGACAACAAAATGGATTCATGTTTTTATGGTTAGAGGCGAATATACCTAGAGATATTGAGTCCCAATATGTGAATAAGATTTCCACTTATGTTTGGGCGGTGGCCACTAAGGAAACAGTTTAGAGAGATTTCCTATCATGTCTTTCTTCAGAGATAAATCCAGTGAAATGGTTTCCTTCAGTGAAATCAAGTACTTTTCCTGTGACTCTGAGTAACACTAGGAAGACGACACGTATTTGAGTGTTGGGTTAAAATGTCTTGAAGCATTAGGGTTGCCAGTTTTGTATGCCCAAAATCAAGACACAACCAAACTGATCATTTAAGGCTTAGTTACAGTTTTGGTCCTCTTATCTTTGCGAAGTGAACCATTTGGTCTCCTATTTTAAAAATAAATTATTTAGTTCTTCTATTTTCATAAAATATGCAGTTTTGGTCCTCCCATGCCATTTAAAACTTGACCAAAGATGTTGATGTGACATTAAAAATTTCATATTTTATTCATAATCAGTCATTTAAATGCATGCAATGTGCACATAACTTACTAAATCCTCAAATTAACCCTTAAGCAGTAATTAAAAAAAAAAACATTTCCCAAATTAAGCCATCCCTTCCCACCTCCCTATGGTATATGATATCCCCACTATTTGGCAAATTTCCAGTGGTCGCTAAGCTTAAAGGTGAGATTTACATCCTTCATTGCACGCCTAATGGTTATATCCCATTAACTGAAGCCCAGCCCAGCTTTTGGAGTTTTGGAGATCTTGGATGATGGGTCGAAGTTAGTGACATTAAAATCAGACTTTGCGTGCATCATCTATGTTAATTTAAAGCACCCAATTTCAACAAGATGAAGAATTGAATGACACCCAGAAAACAAAATCAAAGCTTTATTGTCTATGAAATTGTAGGGTAATTCAGCAAGTGAAGCCACACGCAAGCATAATCTTTAAACAAACCCACAATTTCCCTTTAGCAGCAAACAACCCCACAATTCAGTATCAAGCCAAAGGGATTCAGAGCTCAGTATAAGTCTAGAGCGGTACATGCGAGAAAAGTGAAATGGAAAGAGATGATTTTCTATTAGAGTGAGAGTTAGAGTTTAGTGCACACAACACAGCTGAGACAAAGTGACAGGGGAGAAGAGAGCAAAGTGTGTACCTTTCGTGGATTTAGAAACAGTACTTCCAGGACCTAATAGATTTGAGAACAACTTGCTGAGGTATTCTCTGGAGGGCAGTTGCAAGTGGATATTACATGCAAAATTGCTCCAAGTGCAGCTGCATGAAGGAAAAGAACAAAGTAAAGAAGATCTCCAAATTGTTATGTCTTCAATCTTAAGCTGTCTGTTTAGGAAATTAAGAGGTGAAATATTTGTTTACAATTACCACAATTAATCTCTATGCAACCAGACATAGGCACTCAGTGTCTCAGTTCTATGGAAAAAGAAAAAATTAAGGACACTCAGAATCCCATCACCAGATCTCAAGTTTGATTACAGAAGTTAATCATGAGGACTTTATCTCATTGATATTAATTTTATTCTAAACACCATCTACTAAAACAGAAAAATGCTCGCAGACCCTCGAAGTTCTAAGTTCCCGGAGAAGAAAAATCATTAATTTCCCAAATCCTAATGAAGATTAACATATAACGGACATGATAAAACTTGTCAAAAATGAGAATAAATTGATTCACAGTGACAGCATCGGATATGAAACTCAGAAATCCATCTAAGTAACCTCATAGCAGTTAAGATGTTTGGATGTAACTTCTAATCAACACCCAAATTTCATTTTCACTACTTTCCCGCGATTTTCTGAGTACCCAAAAAGATTAAACTACATTCGAAGAAAAAACAGAAGCTGAAAATGGGATTCATAAGTAAATTCCAGAAATAAAGAAGAAACAGAATAGACTTGATGAAAACAAGCTAATTAAGTAGAGAACGTAGGTATAGAACAGAACAAGCATTCGGCAAAAACACCAAAAAGACTACTCAATCACACGAATCAGAACCAAGAAGCAGACGCTCAAAAATTGCCCTAAAACTGTAGGAAAACCAGAGAACAACAGTTTGGCCATAAAAGACTAGAAAGCATTCAGGTACCTGGAAAATGGAGTGATTGAACCCAAGGGGAAGCGAGAGGCGGTGGTCGCTGAAGAGGCCTTCTTCTCCTGCGTAGCTGCGTCGTGGAGACTGGAGAGGCAAATGAGCGTTCGCGATTTTGGGAACAGGGGTAAAATAGACTTCTTACATTTAAAAAAAGTTTTCCAAGAGAATCTAAGAATACCTCCCATAAGAATTATTTTGTGGAAAACTTGCTCAAAAATTATTTTTAAGAATCCTATTTGCTTGGGATTTTTTTAAAAAAAACTTTGTATCAAACATAGAAATTTTATGGTCTGTTTAATTTAGTTATTTCCTATTTTCATNATTTCTTATTTTTATTTTCATTGAAATGAAAATAAACTTAAAAATATGTTTAATTGAGTATAAATAAAAATGTTTTAACTGAAAACATTGAAAATATTTCCAAAAATTGGTAAGAAACTAAAAGACATTTTCATTGTTTCCTGACAAAGACCAGTGGCATACTTGTAATTTATGTGACTTTTTCTCTCTAAATTTCTATTTCTTCTACACACAAATGCTTATTTGTTGTCATCTACCACCTACAGCCTTCATCTACTCAATTCTCCCAATCCGTAAAACATTCAGGGAAGAAAACTGAAATGCTAGAATCAGAAAAGAAACGAAACCCAGATGAGAAAATCATGAAACCATCTGAAATTGAAACTCTGTTGATAAAATATTGAAAACCCACGAAAGTTCTCAAAAGGTTTTCACATGAAAATGAGCTGCAAGTGACTCAGATCCATAAATGGAGTAGAGGAGTCATGCATTAACTTTGTGAGAGTGTACCAGCTTTGAATTTCCAAAGCAAAGAGAGCTCAGAGGTTTGGTGTTATTCCTTTGTTTACTGGGAATTATGAGACAATGGAATCATGGGAAGATTGTGTGTGTGATTGATGGTTTTGGTCATACACATGTTGTAGAGTAGTGAAAGTGTACTTGAGAAGCTACTGGGAAAGCTAGATAGATAGGGACGAAAAAGGAGGAGGGGATGTAGTTTGAAAATGGAAATAGAAAATTTTAAACAAATATATTTTTTAAAAATGAAAATTTGAAAATGAAAACATGTTTCAAGAAATGAAAATAGGAAATGAAAATATGAAAATATTTTCTAAAGCAAATAGGCCCTTAGTTTCCCAAGTTATGATTCCCTAGAAACTAAAAAAAATCTATGTACCAAACACCCTCTTAAAGAAATTTGTTTTTATAATTATTGTTTAATCTCATTATTAGGATTAACTTAAGTATTTAGTAAGTCATGTCTACTTGTACACGTAATGTGTATTTAAATGAGTGATTATGAATAAAATAGGTTCAATTGCAATTTTGGTTTTCTTATTTTAATAAAGTGAACTATTTGGTTTCCTTTTTTAAAATGAACGATTTAACTATTTTATTTTAACAAAAGTTACAATTTTAATACCTACGTCTCCTAAACATTAAAAAATAGACAAACATGTTGACATAGCAATAAAAAAATTATTATTTTAATCTGATTTAGCCCAAAATACTAAAATTAAACTTAAAAAAAAAACTTTCATTTTCTCAATTCAAAGGTCTAAATCAAGGCTTAAAGGTCTCAAAATCACAATTTCACCATTCATTATGTCTTTGAAACTTCCCTACAAACTCTCAACTCGATCCAACGATAAATAATTCAGGATTGCCGATTTCATGAAAACTGTGAGAAAAATGAAACCTGCATAGAAAAATAGCCCCACCAACATGACAAATCATAAAACATGTTATAAAAAAATGAAAAAAAAAAAAAGAAAGATTGAAAGGGAAAGTAAAAAAGGGAAGTTATAAAACATGTTTTGTGTTCACATTGTTTGGTTTCCAACTCAAATGACAGTGAATTAATCTACACTATAGTTCCCCTCATGCAAGTTGGTGATCCAAGGGCATGTGTGAAAATATGGTAGCTTGTCATCAAGCATTAAGACTATTGGCTGGTGTTATGTTTATTTTGTCGAATTTTTGGTTCGTAAATCGCCTAGGGTGATGTAAATACAATTAAATAAAGTTCTTATGGAACCAACTCTGGTGGGCTTAGTTGGTGAACAGTTGAGGCACCTTAAGCACTTTTGTGGGATAGTTCTTGAGGGAAATAGGCTCAAAGCCAAGGGAGTTGGGTCTTGTCACCTAAGAACTGCGAATATGGCTAAGTCTAACCCAAGTGTAGATTCTTTTAACACTTTGGCACCTATACAACAGTTCTGAAGACTCTAGGCTAGGTAAATGATATTTATAGGGTGTTGCATGGTGGTCTAAGATGTTCTAGGAGAAATTACTGGTGGACTGAGATGCTCTTTGAGGCATTAATGGTGGAATCTTGAGGTTCTTAAATTGCGATGATTGGTAGAGTTATGGAGATGGTTTTTTTAAGAGAACAAAAGACTGTTACTGGTGTGGCTGTAGCAGCAGATAAACATTTAAGAGAGTGTTCTTCCATGGGAAAGGTGTTTTATGGTTAAAGGTTGGTGAAGTTTAAGAACATTCATTGAAGTGTTCTTCAATGGAGTATTGAAAATGACATAGTTTCAAGATGATTTTCAGCTTCTGATGGAGCTTAGTTTCAATATTCAACAAAGGGTCCTATTTATAGCTAGAAGGGAAGCTTCTGGTTTGACTTAAGCCAGAGAGGTTACTTACAACAGTGGCTCTACATTAAATGCTTGGAAGGATTTTTAGTCATATGAGTTATTTCTAACAGGGCTTTGATGGCAGTTTAATGTTCTGGTGAGGTGCTCAAGTGAATAATGCCAAAAATCATTAAATGCTCTGGTGAGGTGCTCAGGTGAATAATGCCAAAAAATGCTCTGGTGTGGAAGTTACTCAATATGCATAGATCAATGGTAAGGGTGCAGCTTAGAATAACCTGATGGTCAGTCTTAGGTTCAGAAGGTTGGGAACTGTGCTAATGTACTAGGTTTTATTGGGGAAACAATGAAGGACCTAGGGAAATGCATAGGTGCTAAGAACTTCTAAATTAGGAAATTGTAACTTTGGCTAGAGTGGTTGTGTTAGAAGAACTGACTACCTTGTTGAAGAGGAGAAAGAAAATATTCTATCCTTAGGGTAATAAAGGGGCACCTTAGTGCTAGAATCACATACATGCAAAGGTTCCATGTCTCACACAAAGGTGCTTAAAAGGCCTTAGGAAGGTATGAAAGACCGTATCTTATTGGGCTTTACCTCATACCAAATCTAACCAAATAACTTACTATTGCTAGGTTCCCTAGTACCTTTGTGACCTCTTATGATGGGTCAGAGCAGCAACATGAGTGGTCCTCAATGGTGGTGAGGTTTTTGGGATTCAAGGCATGACCAAGGGGTATCCTAGCCTTAGTCGTGATAATGAAGCTACCTCTAGGGATTAAAGACTGCAGCTGGAGGAGTAAGGCATCAGCCTTCTCTACTTGGGGACGCTCTCAAGGGCGTTACTAAGTACCCAAGCAATATCTCAAGAAGCACTTGGTGGGGCAATCTTAGCAACTGCAGCAACAAAGTGACTTCTCTTAAAAGGTGGACTGGTCCCGCTGCAGCAATCCTTTTTAGGATTTTTTGCATTTTGGGCCTCTATTAGGCCATAGGTAGACTCTTTTAGGTCCATGTTATTCATTGGACATTATTGTTATTAATGTAGGTAAAATCCAGTATTTACATTAACCCTCTTATTCATTGGGAAAATTAAATTGCTTTGTTTTACTAATGAACATAAAGAAAGCTAAGTACTTACCTTTGACTTACTATGGGGCAGTGTCTTTCTATGGTTTCTTTAGAACTTTGCCTCTACTAGGGCGATAGTCTTCTTACTTGCAGCTGTACTAAGTTAAGATTTTTATCTTTATGAACTCTATAGGGGTCTTTGCTTCTGTAGGAGTTGAATATTTTGTATTTATGACCTCTCTCGGGTCTAAACTTCTATAGGAGCCTTGAATTTATGGATGATTTTTTATGGAGTCAGCCACAGCTCCCTAGATTGACTTTTTTGGATTGCAAACTGTGTCTTTTCTACTTCAAGTCGTGTTCATCTCAACATAGACCTTGCTTTTCTAGCTAAGGGCGTGTTCATCTCAAGGTTGTCTCTGGTTGACTAACACGACGTCCAACACGGGCGTGTTCTTTACCATCATGGTCGTGTTTTTTAGTAAGCTTGAGCAAGGACTTCTAGAAGCTTGACACGAGCACACACATGGCCGTGTGTAAAGTCGTGTCCTTTGTCTGAACTCTAGACTCTACTGATTCCTTTGCATTTTGCTCCATAAATTCCCCATAATCATCCATTTTGCTTAAATCAGCAAGAACAGTACATGCTAACACAAATACAAGGATTTACATATCATAATTAAACAAATTTACTCAAATGTAGGTAAGAATACAAAGACAAAGCATGAAACTTATAGTTAGAATAAGTAAATATCAGTTATCCTCTATGCTCTTGACACAGCCGTAAACCATATTAGCCTCTGGCAGTGTCTCTTTACACTGAAGTACTTTATCTCTATAGTGTTTTTATAAAGGCTACAAGATTCTTACTGCTTCTTTGTTTAAGTCTTCACAGGTCCATGATGTAGATTACTCTATTTTCCTCAAGAAATTTGTCAAAAAATTGTGACCATTTAGGCCTAGGTATAGTAGGAATTTGCTTTTAACTTGAGTACCATGTAAAAGCACGTCTAATAAGGGATTTTGAGAACTCTCTTAGGCACAAGTTAGTATTACTTCTATGGACTCCCATGTCATCCAAAAAGGTCAAGATGTGTTCCCTAGCACTCCCAATCCCATCATAGTTCTTTAGCTGGGTGCTTGGTAATGCAGTGGATATGGCATGACATTTATGCTCAAGGAGAAAGGAGGTTGAAACTTCATCACAACTACATATAGGTCATTCTGTGTTTCTAGAATCCTTCTCAGCCTATTCTTTGTTATGGGAACCTCTACAGGGTCTGCTGGCCCTTTCAAAGTAGTTGGAGGATTCCTGGCAGCTTATTCAGCTAAGGTTTCTTCTTCATCTTTTTTTGTCCATTTCGCTTCTTCTTTCAACAAGGCCCTTTCTCTGTTTTTTTAGGGGGGGTGCAATAGAGCTGAGCTCCTCGCTCATTTTGGTTACGATTTTAAGGAATGTATAGAGCATGACAATTAGAATAGTATTGTCTTCCTCAACAGCGTTAGTTCAGGCAAACCCATCCCCTTTGAAGAAGTCCCTGAAGTGTACTACACCTTCTGTAGCATTTTCTCCTTCTTGGTGACCATTCATTTCTGCACTATGGTCCCTTATTTCATTTTGCTGGTGGGGTCCTACTCTAGCACCATTTGGGCTAGCATTTCCCCCTTCTTAAGCAGGGCCACCATTACCTTGCTCTCTCTCCTCCTAAGGGAAGTCATCAAGGTTAAAAGAAAGACATCTATTCACATCACTGTACACACCTCCCTAGTGGAGTCCCCTTTAATGTTTTGTCAGTTTTTTGGTTCATAAATCACTTAGAGAGATATCAATACAATTAAATAAAGTTTTTATGGAACCAGCTCTGGTGGGCTTTGTTGGTTAACAGCCAAGACACCTTAAGCACTTTTGTGGGATAGTTCTTGAGGGTAATGGGCTCGAAGCCGGGGGAGTTGAGTCTTGTGGCCCAAGAAGTCTGGCTATTGCTGAGTCTAACTCAAATGTAGATTCTTTTAGCACTTTGGCACTTGGTGTAGTAGTTTTGAAAACTCTAGGTTAGGCAAATGGTATTTATAGTGTGTTGCATAGTGGTCTAAGATGTTCTAGGAGGCATTAATGGTGGATTGAGATGCTCTTGGAGGCATTAATGGTAGAATCTTATGGTTCTTAAATGGTAATGGTTGGTGGAGTTATGAAGATGGTCTCTTTAAGAGAACAGAAGAATGTTACTGGTGTGGCTGTAGTAGCAAATGAACATTTAAGAGAATGTTCTTTCTTGGGAAAGGTGTTTCATGGTTGAATGTTGGTGAAGTTAAAGAACATTCATTAAAGCGTTCTTCAATGAAGTATTGAAAATGGCAGAGTTTCAAGATGATTTCAGCTTCTGATGGAGCTTAGTTTCAATATTTAGCAAAGGGTCTTATAACTAGAGGGGAAGCTTCTGGTTTAACTTAAGCCAGAGAGGTTACTTACAACAGTGGCTCTACATTAAATGCTTGGAAGGGTTTTCAATTATACAAAGTATTTCTGGGAGGGCTTTGATGGTAGTTTAATGTTCTTGTGAGGTGCTCAATTGAACAATGCCATAAAGCATTAAATGCTTTAGTATGGAAGTTACTCAATAGGCATAGGTCAATGGTAGGGGTACAACTTAGAGTAACTTGATGGTTAATCTTAGGTTTAGAAGGTTAGGAACTGTATTGATGTACTAGGTTTTATTGGGAAAACAATAAAGGACCTAGGGAAATGCATGGGTGCTAAGAACTTCTAAATTAGGAAATTGTAGCTTTGGCTAGGGTGGCTGTGTCAGAAGAACTGACTGCCTTGCTAAAGGGGAGAAAGGAAATAGTCTATCCTTATGGTAATAGAGGGGCACCTTAGTGCTAGAATCACATAAATGCAAAGGTTTCATGCCTTACACAAAGGTGCATAAGGTGCCTTGGGAAGGTATGAAAGACCTTCTCTTATTGGGCTTTGCCTTAGCCTAAATCCAACCAAACCATTTATCATTGATAGGTTTCTTGGTACTTCTATGGCCTCTTATGATGGGCCAAAGCCACAACATGAGCGAGCTCAATGGTGGTGAGGTATTTGGGCCTCAAGGCATGACAAAGGGGTGTCATGGCCTTAGTCATGATAAGGAAGCTACCTTTAGAGAGTAAAGACTGTAGCTGGAGGAGCAAGACATTAACTTTCTTTACCTGGGGACGCTTTTAAGGGGATTACTAAGTAGTCAAGTAGTGTCTCAGGAAGCACTTGGTGGGTCAATCTTAAGAGTCGCTGCAGCAAAGTGACTTCTCTTAAAAGGTGGTGCTACTAGGTTAATTGGCAATTGTAACTGGTCCAATCTTGGGTTGGTCCCGAGGAAACAATCCTCTTTAGGGCTTTTAGCATTTTGGGCCTCTATTGGGCCATAGGTTGACTCTTTTGGGTCTATCTTATTCATTGGACATTATTGTTACCCATGTAGGTAAAATCCAGTATTTACAATGTCCAGGCAACATCCTTTACTCTCTCTTCATTTAAAGGCACTCACCTCAGCCCTCAATCCTTAGAGAAACAGAAAGAAGGTGATGAAGCAAGAGTGCAAGACGATGGTGGTGTATAAACAGACAAAGCAACACAAGGTGATGATGATGGATGAGGCTGCCACGGTGACCACTAAGTTAGAGAAGAGGCTTAAACACTTGTGCAAGCTCAATGCATCTCTGATTCCAGCTCCAAGGACATCGGTGAAAAGAATGATATTTGAGTCCTGCTCCATTTCATGAAAAATTTGTTTCGCAAACAAGGAAACCCACCTAAAAAGGTGGATGACGGGGTCAACGGTGACGGCGCCAACATGATTCAAATGCTCAAAGCACAGTGTACTGAAAAGATCATGAGAATTTTCCCAAACCCACCAAAGCCAAATTAGTATAAAATTCCTTGTCTTTGATAAAACATAGGAAGAAAATGTTTGTGTAATTGATTGGGTTTTTAGTACATAGCTGAATTTCAAAATGCTTTATTTCTAGTTTTCATTCAATTTCTTATTTAATAAAATAATATGATTATAATTCTATCCAGAGTTTGACACATTGATTATTTGGATTATTGTGTTTTGTTTCTGATGGCTATATTTCTTTTGACTCATAATTTTCTTCACAACAATGCTTTTTAACTTTTAAGGGGAAAAACAAGAAAGTGGATGTGTAACCCCCATAGTTAAGTGAAGAGGATGGTGTTAGATATCAATTATTGGCTATATATGAAGTGAATAACTAAAGAAAAAGATTAATTTGCAGGATTTATCCAAAGCGAAGATTAGATGTACGATGCCAAAACAAATGCTAGCTAATTACTAATTTAAAGAAGAGTAAGACTTGTGGAAACAAGTACACCCAAGGATGGAGCATCCTTATAGCTTGGGGTGGCTATAGGCCCCTAAAATTTTTAAAAAACTCTCACTAGTATATAGGTTTAGGGACTTAAATACAAAAAAAAAAACTTATGACTTAGCCCCTCAAATAATATTGAAGAGGAGCTAGTAGAACAAAACCCAAGCCAAACACATTATTCTGTGAAGAATTAGCTGCAAGTCTGCAACTAACAAGTACTCATATTCAGAGTTCCACACTATAACCTAAATACTACTCCAATCCTAGGCTTTTTAGTTTCCCACTCCTACATCTCTCCTCTCCATTTCTTTTTCTCCTTTTCTCATATCCTTTGTTTTCTTATGTAATTTTCCAAAAAGATGAGTGAATTGGACCAAGAACACCTTTTATTCTTAAATTGAAAATAAGAAATTATTAAATAGTGAGATATCTTGAACTATTTTATTCTTAATTTTTTAAACATAGGAACCCATATTCTAAAGAAGAATTAGTTATCTTGAAAATTTGTGGGAACTATTTGGAAAAGAACTCACAACAAATGTGATAGTTGATGAATTGAATTCAAGAAAAATAATTGAGAACAATTTCATTAGTTAAAATTTGACCACTATCTCACCAAAGTAACCAATATTTTAATTGACGCCAAATCATTTCTATATAATTTTTTTATACACAATAAAATATAGTTTAGTGATTGTGTAATAGTATTTAACACTATGAGTAAATTGAAATTAAATCCTATCATTTTGCTTGTTCTAGGGTGTTTTAGAGTTGATTTATGTGTTTTAATGTTTATCTTGTAGATTTTTTATTTAGGAAAGCTTGGAAAATTTTGAATTGTATTTTCGATATTAGAAAGGGTAAATTTTGGTCACTTTACAAATGAGGCAATAGCTTTAGGGCCTCAGCCCTATTCCATAGTGCTGCAGCCCCATTTTTATGAGAGAAAAGCTAGTTTGGCCAGCCGCTTTAGGGCCACAGCCCTATTCTGCAACTCTGCAACGCAGATGCTCAACCAGAGTTCAACATTCAAACAACAGCTTCAAGGCCGCAGCCTCGTTCCACAGGGCCACAACCTTCTAACTACCAACTCGGGATTGGCTTCTAGTTTTCTTATTTTGGTTAGGACTTCTTTGTTGTTTTAATTCCTTATTTCTCTAAACTTCCTAGAACTTACAAATAGGTGTTTTAGAGTCTAAATTAGGGTGACACACCTGTTTTATGCAAAAGGAAAGGAAGGAAGGGAAGATCAAGTTCCAAGAAGAGGATTTCATCATCGATTTTTAGCTTTAACGAGTTTCTCTCCTCTCTTTCTATTTTTTCATGTCTAGAATTAGTGTGAACATGTTTTTATCTTTTGTCATGAACTAATTTTCTATCTAGGGCTACGATGTAGGCTAATTATGAATGACTGCAGTTTCTTATTAATCTAATCTATTATTTATCTTTCTACTCAAGTGTTTATCTATAATCTTCATGCTTCTAATTGCCTATCAACAATTACTTGTTAGGTTAATCACAATGAGAAAAGGAGATTTGTGTGTCCAGTTCATTGGGACAGATACCATAGGTTACATTTATGATATGAATATACTTTCATGGCCTGTGTAACCAATTAAAAAGACATTACAAGAAAATAGGCATTTTCTCACGAACAAAATTCATGAGAAAATGCCCAAAATTTCACGAGAAATAAGTTTTTCATGGACTTTCTCATGGATTTCAAGGTGCGAGAAAAACCCACGTGACAAACTAAATTTCTCATGGAATTCCATTTTCGTTAGAAAATTTCTCACGGATTTACTTTTGGCGTGAGAAATATTGAAAAAAAAAATTCTCAAAAATTCTCACAGATTTTTGTTTGTGAGAAATTTCAGAAGTTTTTTTTTTCCTGCTAATTTCTTATATCAATACTAAAGAAATTACAAAAAAGGAGACAAATCTTCCATCAAAACAAGGTATTCCTCAATCCATAATCACATGGACACCATTCCACAAACAAAAGATAATAAAACTACAAAATAATCTACCAAGAAACTGAAGAACTTCAAGTTTGGTTTAGAGACAAAAATATAAACTAAAAATTGGTAGAAATAGGCCTACCTCCACTCCAAAGCAAATAACCTAAGCTTGAAACTCCTTGACCAGTTGGAAAAAAGGTGAAGAATGACTGAAAAACTAGAATCACATAAGTTAAAGAAGAGAAACCGAGGTGAGGAGAGGGAAAAGTAAATTTGAAAATGAGGAATGAGAGTTGTGGAGTGAGATGAAATATCCATATTTCTTACGGACTTTCTCAAAGATTTTGGGCCGTGACAAATTTTAAAACCCAAATTTTAACTTTAGTGAAATGATGCATTCTGTTTCTCATGGAATTCTCACAGAAAAGTTTTTCGTGAGAAAATTTCATGAAAAATTCAATTTTCTCAAGGATTTTCTCACAAAAAAAAAATTGTGAGAAATTTTTTAGAAAATTAAATTTCTAATGGAATTAATCACTAAATTTTCTCGTGAATTTTTTTTTTTTTTGTGGAAAATTCTTATTGAATGTTAATCCATGACAATTTCATGAGAATTCCATGAAATTTTTTTAAGGAATTATGTTTCATGAGAAATCATGTATTTTCTTGTAGTGAGATCCATAGAATTAAATGATTTTTTTGGTTATTCGTAATTCACATAAGAATATAATGAGTTCATAACTTAGAAATATTTTTATTAGACTTTGAGAGAGGCTAATGAATAAGTTAGGGGATCTCGGCTAGTAATTAGAAAGATAATTTGAGATTAAGGATTTAAGAAAGAAAACCTGGATTAGTTATGGTGAAGTCGGTAACCCTATACCTTTCTCATCTAAATTTCTATATGTTTAGGTGTTTTTGTCTTTAAATTATTGCTTGACATTTAGTCTTCATTGTTTAGATAAAATTGAGATTTACTTAATTTTGGTACTTAATAGCCATAATCCTCGTGGGACGATACTTAATTTATTATTATATTACTTGTTCCTGATATGTACATGCATATTTTTTTGCGTGACACTCATTTCCCTTGCGCAACTACCCTCCCCATTTTGAATTCTCCCTCATTTTCCCTCTCTTCTCTCTTCCACCTCAATTTCCACTTTCCCACCATTGTAAGCGGTGCACTGGAGATTTTCAAGCGGTCCACCGGCGGCGGGTTTCTATTGGTTCACTTTCAGTTCATTTTTGAGCTTCGTTCCCTTTGAGGTAAGTTCCTATCTCATGTGATTTTGTTCTTTCTTTATGTGTATTTTTGGTTAGATTTTTGGTTAAATTGGATAAGGGTTGTGATGTATGATATATTTTAGGTGAATGTTGCTTGGTTTAGATATTATTAAGGTAGTTTTGAATGTTGTTGAAATTTGAGGGTTGATGCCCAAATTTGATTATTTAAAATGGTAATAAAATTGATGCAATTTGTTGAAATTAAATTGAGGCTTTTGTTATGTTTTTGGTTTAGAATGATTTTGGTATTTTTTTGGGATTTTTTTGGGTTGGTGTAGGGATTTATTACAATTTGGGTTTATATCTGACTTTAATTATTTAAATTAGTAATGAAATTGATGCGATTTGTTGAAATTGGATTAGGGCTTTTGTCACGCTATTGGTTTGGAATGATTTTGGAATTTTTTGGAAGGTGTAGGATTTATTACATTTTTTTTTTGAAAATTGATTGTTACTTAATTACGTGTCGTTATATTGTGTCACAGATGTCAAGCACTGGACGTGGTGTTGGAGGTGGTGGTTATGGGCCCTTGAGGAAGGGCAAAAGGAAGGCAATAGCTTGGCCTTCTCTAATTGAGCATGCTCAGACGCCTTTATTTATCCCGAACTCGGGGATGGCATCATAGTCATTGTCACCTTCTATGACGCCTGAGGTGCCATCCCTATCGTGGATGGGGTCACTAGCTTCAGGAGGTGTACAGACCTCTGGCATAGCATGCTTAGTTGTTGCGGGGTCGTCTTAGTAGAGTCCACACATGTCAAACTCACCCTCCCCTGGCGCCAGATCTTCTGATGGCCGCCTGTGGATTTGGCCACATAGAAGGAAAAAGTAAGTACATTATATTCTGTGTAGTTGTTTATGGTTATTATATTATACGTGTTCCCTATTACTAACTAATTTTTTTATGCAGCTTTATTTCATTGAAGGAGCCTGTCAACTATCTTTTGGCTATCTACAAGTCAAAGTTTGACAAGGCATGGATTGATTTCACCTCAATTCCCAATGAGGTGAAGGAAATGTGGTGGAACCAGTTTAAGGTAATAATCATGCACTTAGTGTTGAATTGATTTACTTGATTATAATGTTTATTAACTGTAATTTTATTGTTTCTAATGCAGATGTGGTGTATTTGGGATCCATAGTATGAGCATGACATTTGTAAGATCTAGCTTATGAAATGCTCTGATAACATCCATGCCATGTTCTGAGACATATGGATCGGGAAGACCAAGGGCAAGTGGTTGAGCTCGAATGTCCTCGCACAGTTGAGAGCTAAATGGGATCCTGGAGTTCAAGGAAGCCTCAGAATGAAATAAGAAGAACCTGTCGATGAATTAGGATAGTTGTTACCACATAGATAGATCTATCACCATCTCCAAGCATAAAAGGAGGCTATGAAGTTTTAAATAACTTAGTACTTAACTAAGTAACTTTTACTTATCCCTTTTTTACTATTCTCACACTTTAATTCATTATTTGTAGACCAAGGAGTTGGGGAAAGAGCCGAACTCTCTTGAGGTCTTCCATCACCTACAATATAGCGTAAGCAAAGGCGAAGGTGCATCCAGTGGATGAGTCCACTTATGTAAGTTAACTTCAAGTTCATTAAACTTTAATGTTGTATGTATCTCTTAATTTATTTACTATTAATGTTGTTACAATATACACGAAGGTAGCCGCGACACGGATGACAGACTTTTAAAAAAGATTAGTTTTTGAAGAAAACTTAGAGTCACCACCACCAATTGTATTAAGAAAATGAAAAATAATTAAAAAAACCCCTTTGGAAGGTATTAGGCGCCTAACAACACTTGTCTAAAAGACAGTTACCCGAAATTAATTATGTAAACATAATATGGCCAAAAAGTGTATTTTATTTATCCCAAAAATAATAAACATATTACAAAAGTATCTAACAAAGTAAAGACAAAAAATTCAAATGTACAATGCATGATTTTACTATGAAATTCAAAATCCTTTGATCCTTTCATCGCATGAAACGGCCTTCCTGGGTGGCACTACCTTCACCAAGGTCGGATAGAGAAAGATTGACTCATCCTATTCTTCCATGATAAGTGGAGGGACTAGCGGATACTATACATCACAGATATATAACTAAATAAATGCAAATGCATGACCTAATTAAAATGTATAATCCAAATATAACGTAGGATGAACAATGGCTAAGTCTCATCGAGTGCTTCAAGTTTCTATCCTTTCAATTTGTTAAGCTCCAAAAGCATGTGTGCTATCCAAAAATTTTCTCCATATAAGCTCAAAGAGTGTGCAATAAAAATAAGAAACAAACAAGTTAATCTAAACAAAATGATTCACATGCATTTGATGTGATGAAATTATCCTAGTTCTAATTGAAGCTATAATCTAAGCAAGAATGTTGCCTAAACTAGAGAAAATATAAAAACCTGACAACCAGCCTCTGCTTTTTACTTAATGGGAAAAAATATATGAATTATCAACAAATTAAGCACATGAATGCAAATATATATGTATAACCTTCCAAATGGCTTTGGAATCATGCAAAAAGTACTTGTGAATCTCAAGTTATGCTCAAAACATCATGCAAATGTTAGAAATCACAATGGCAAAATTTGATGCGAATTTTATGTTTTTTTCTAGCTTAATACATGTTGAATTTGGTAACAAATCCCAGACCATTTGAAATATACATGTCTTAACTTTCAAAATAATTTAGAATTGCATCAATCCCCTTTGTATAACTCGAGTTATGAATAAAACAATGTCCAAAGATTAGACATGGAGAATGCAGAATATGAAAGTTCAAACAGCCCTATTTGCAAAAATTAGGGGATTAGTTGACCTTAAATCACTCAAATCAAATTACATAGACTGAAAGTTTCACATTTTCGATTTCCAATAAAAGTAAAATCTCATGAAAATGACGTGTACAATTTAAGTTATGCATGAAACATCACACAAAGGTAAATGCTAAACAGGATTTACAAATTATACTTCAATACAAAGTATGAATAAATCATGATGCAATACATACTCAAATAATGAACTCAAGGCACTCAATTCATGTCATAATCTCAATAACCAAATAAAAAGTATCACACTTTAAAAGCAAAGTCAAATTCAAGCATAGTATCACATATGCATTTTATCAAACACCTTAAAGACACAATCAATATTCAAAATCATTTGTAAAAAGAGGTTTAAAGTCATTCAAATAAATAAAAATACATGTGAACATGCTCTTAGATCATATTATAATCATCCAAGAGGGTAATTTCAACTAGAAACATGCATAATCAAATAAAGTACTCAAAAATCTAGCTACAAAATTATGTACGAAATTAAGGAGTTAAGAAGTGGAAGAAAATCATTACCCAATTGAAGTCTTCTAGTGTTAACAATAAAAGTAGGTAGTCCTTCAACCTTCAAAAATTCATGCAAACTCTTAGATTCAAGCTTCAATTTCTCCAAAGTTGATGGAACGTGTGAATGAGGTGAATAATGATCAAAATGAACTATTGAAAGTTAGAAAAATAGAATGAGG
This sequence comes from Cercis canadensis, assembly GCA_003255065.1. Lineage (NCBI taxonomy): Eukaryota > Viridiplantae > Streptophyta > Magnoliopsida > Fabales > Fabaceae > Cercis > Cercis canadensis. The sequence goes on from QAOA01005000.1 coordinate 394,487, forward strand.
GCTTCGGAATCAAAGATTTAATGAAGAATGTGAGAAGATGATAAAAAGGTAGAGGATATAAGAGGAGATAAGAGAATGAAGAATAGAATGTGTTGAATGAATCAAAATGGCTAGGATTCTCCTCTTGTAAATGAAACTTAACTAAAAATGGATCTTAGATTCAGGTGCTCCACTTAGATCAAGATACTTAGACTCAAAAAGGAAATAGACTATGCACTAATAAGCAATTAGGCTTTGGCAAGTAATTTTGATGAGATTGAGACTATTAGGCCTAATACTTAGATCATACAAAGCATTGGTCTCGTGAAAGAAATTGAACTAGGCTATATGCAATTGGATTAAAGTATCTTTTTTTTTTTTTCACTTCACATTTTCCTTTTTTTATTCTTTTATTTTACTTTAAAAAGTAAACNTAAAAAAAAAAAAAAAGGAAAAACGCATTGAAAAAAAATAATTAAATCAAGACTCCAAGTAAAAATTGAAAATGACGAAAAAGTAAATAATTTTATATTTTTTTTTATTTTTAACTAAATTTAGAAATATAGTGCCGATAAAATACAGTGCCTACAAATGTTGTCCCACTAATTATGATCTAACCCAGACAAAATTTGTATGAGGAGTTGAGCGCACAAAATCTGGTTGAATGTTGTTGGTAGGAAGAACAAGATGGGGCACATCTATGGCATGGGGTTAGAGGCTGGTGTGGTGGACTCGACTCCATCGACCCAGCCACCACAGCTCATCGAAGATCTGACATAGGTGATGGACCAGGTGGCAGCACTAATGCAAAGAGTTAAGACCTAACAACATTAGTTGGAGCAATTGAGCGGGTACAAGACAATTGTGGACTAGTTAGTGGCACAACTAACTCTTGGACATTCAACGTCTTATACTGATAGGCTTGTAGCCACATTAGTCCAGATGTTGACTATTGCTGTTGCCCCTGCCTTGGCTCCTACCGCGGATGTTGATGCTAAGAGTGAGGATTAAGTAAACAACATGGATGATGCTGATTCTTGAGCCTTTATGTACATTTTTTACATTTTAAAACATTATTGTATATTTTATTTTTATTACATTTGATTATTTTATTTGAAATATAATTGTTCTTATTTTTTGTTTATGTTTCATTTTTATTTCATTATATTATTGAAAAAAATAACAAAAAAAGGTAAATTCTCACAGCCTGCATCTATGAGAAATTTCTCACTGACGGATAAATTCTCACACATAAACCAATTTTTCTCTCAAAAATTATCAAAGTTTCTCACAGTGACTACATGAGAAATCCAGTTCGTCACAGGGGGTTTTCTAACCCTACAAAATATATGAAAAATTCATGAGAAAGCCCATAAACCCTAAACATGTTTCTCACAAATTTTATTAGTGAGAAAATCTATGTTTTCTTTTAGTAAAAGTTCGGTGATTACTCACTCTCCAGCCTCAGTCACAATCTTGGTAAGCCGCCATGGATGAAGGATGAAGAATACGAAATCAAAACCTAGATGAGAGAGTGTGTGTGAGAAGTTCAATTGAGGAAGGAGGAGACCTATCTTGTCTCACTCCCAAGTCCCAAATGCACCGTTTCATTTAGTGTTGGTTTTTTTATTTTCTTGCACGAAGTGCTATTTGTTTAGTTTCTTTTTGTCCTTCTTCTTCTTTAACCACCCCTATCACACTACCTCATCACTCATCTAAAAATAATTTTTTACCAAAAAAATATATTCAAATGAAATAAAATATAAGAAACGTATAAATTAATAAATAAATAATAAACATGGATAACTCTAGCCATGGGATATGATTTGTTTATAAATTATATATTGTCGAATTCACTTTTTTGTTTTATGACTTTTATCTATATATATATATATATATATAATTTTAGTTTATGATCTAAATCTACCTAGCCAAAGTTTACTATTTATTTTAACAACAACCTTGATGCTAGCTTTGACATGCCACATAGGAAATTAATGGCCACGTCATTACTTAATGTGCCATGTGGAATTTTTTATCTCCTTTCATTAACTAGTGTGAACAGGGGACTAATTTGGTAGACAAAATGATTATTCAAAAACTAAAGTGACACTAAATATATATTAGGGACTAAAGTGATAGTAAATCTATAATTCAAGAAAGAAAAATATATTTTACTCTTTTTTTTAATGTCCTTTTGTGTGTGCTATTGAGAACCATAGATTTATCACTTTTAGGATTGTGTAGCTCAGATTTATAGAACATTACAATGTCATGTTAGGGTAAAATGAGAGGGATCCTGATTCCTTTATTTGATTAATCTTCTTGAACCAAAAGGAAAACATCTTTGATGAGACAGTTAGTCATGGGGTAACATCAACAACCTACCACGCAACCAATGCAACCACTCAGAGTTTATGGCATATGTGCTTGTACCTCCCACCCTATTAAAGCTTGTCATACCCTTCAAGAGGATGCTTTTGCATGTCCTAACCAAACAGTAGCTACAACCAATGTTTTCCCCAACAAGCCTCAATATTCTCAATCCCAATATAACCAGTCTCACTAGTCAAGACATGATCCTTTTTCTACCACATACAACCCTGGTTGGAGAGACCATCCTAACTTGATATATGGCAACATGTAGCCACAACCACAACCACAACCACAACAACAACATAGTTCCCAGCCTTACCAATCATACCAAAATAGGCCACAAGGATTTTAGAATAGAGTATCACAGCCATTCCAACCTGCCAAGGAGCAAATCATCACTTCTAGCCAAAATGCACCTAACCTAGAAGAGCTCATGAAGCAGTTGACAACCAACAATCTTCAATTCTAGTAGAGCACTGGAGCTATCATACAGAAATTGGAGACACAAATTGGCCAATTAGCTTCATCAATTAGTCAATTGAAAGCTCAAGGTTCTGGCCAACTTCCCTCACAAACCATTCCAAATCTAAATGGGAAGAATGTGAGTGCAATCATCCTTAAAAGTGGCAAGAAAATTTTTGAACTTACACCTGCAGCTACACATTCCAGTAGCCAGAGTAAACTAAGTGTACCTGTTGTTGACCCCAATAGTTCTAGCCACAACACTCCAGAGATGGCACAATAGCATAAGAATAATTATTCTGTTCCTCTACCTTTTTTACAGAGAGCCCTTCAATCCAAAAATTAGATGAGGTAGAGAAAGAGAGGGAGCTTCTGGACGCATTTAGAAGAGTTGAGATCAACATTCCATTGTAGAGGTAATCAAACAAATTCTAAAGTATGCAAGGTTCCTGAAAGAGTTGTGCATTCACAAGAGGAAGTTAAAGGGCAATAAACAAGTCAGTATGGGCCAGAATGTCTCTGCCCTCATTCAACCTATGCCTAAGAAGTGTTAAGATCCCGAAACTTTTACCATACCTTATGTCATTGGAAATTACAAGTTTGAAGATGCTATGTTAGACCTTGGAGCTTCTATCAATTGTCATGTTCAAGTCAATTTTTCAGTCACTTGGATTGGGACCTTTGCAGCCAACAAGAGTAGTGATTCAATTAGCAAATCGAAGTAATGCATACCCTGTTGGCCTAATTGAGGATGTACTAGTCCGAGTTAATGAATTATTTTTTCCTACTGACTTCTACATCTTAGACATGAAGGGTGAATCAACAAACAACAAGAATCCAATCATTCTTATGAGACATTTCCTCAAGACTGCCAGAACTAAGATAGATGTGCATTCCGGAACCCTTTCCATGGAGTTCGGTGATAGTATAGTGCAATTTAAAATCCTTGATATCATGAGATATCCTGTGGAAGACCATTCTCTTTACTGCATTTATATTATTGATGAGTTAGTTGATGAGGTTTATGATAGTCTTTCCTCTGAATTTCTTAAATTGTTATTCTTGGATTATTCAATATGTTGTGACTGTGATTGTGATGTTGTTTGCTCTGTTTGCTTAGAGATTGTTGTATTATTAGATGTTGATGATTCTGTCACAGAAGCAGTAGTTGTTGATAATCTTGCAGTACTAGTTGATACTGAGTAGGAGGAGTTATGTGTTGAATTCCTTGATTTAGTCTAGTCATGTGTTGATTGTGATAGTGAAATGAGTTGTGCTATTTGTGTTGAGATTTCTACATTCTTGAGAGATGGTGATTATGGGGATTCTGGTGAATCTGATTCTATAGATTTTGAAGAAGACTCTCAAGAGACAGCCCAATGTGAACTTGACAAGAATCCTACGGTCAATTCTGTACTCTTTCATACTTTGACACCATCTTATTTTAATTGTGAGTTTGCTGAAAAATTGTTCCAATATGATCTTAAGCTTGTAGTTATGGTATATGTATATGATAATTTAGGCAATAATATTAATGAGTTAGGTGATTTCATGTTTATTACTTCTTCACATGCTAGAGCACTAGGTATAGATCATGTTAGAACCTTAGTTGCAAGTGAATATTTTGATGTTGGTTGAGTGAGTATAGATAATACATAGGTTGTCCAAGCCAACTATTGGTCAAACTATTCTTTGAATGGAAAACAAGAAATGTTGGTATTTACTAATTCTTTGCAAAAAGTTAAGTTGTTTCTTGAGTCTTGCATGAACAAGAACATGTTACATGACACTAATGTATTTTGTGAAAATAGATTTGTGCATAGTTGTTATGTGCTTAAATTTGTTACATCTACTTGTTTACTTACTTTTAGGCTCATGAATGGGAACCATTGATGGTTGACTATACCTAACAAGATTTTTCATGTTTCTCCTGCTTTAGGTAAAATTGTAAATTTCTTGTTGCACATTCTCATTGGTACCATTTTGACTGCTTACTTTGCTGGATTTCTAAAGCAATGGCTAAATTTAGTTCCTTCTAATTCTACATTGTTTGTTTCAACTATGTTTTTTTGCATGTGTTATTCATATAATTTTTAACTATGTTTTGTCTCTTAAGGGTTTCGTGAGAGTGGTTTGTGACCCAGGTATCTTGCTTTGCTTGTTATAAATAAAAAGAATGAACTTGATTGCTAATCGATGAAGATTATACCAGCTTGAAGGAAGTTCATTTTTTTTTCTATTCTTATTTTTGTTTTTAATTTTTGTTTTGTTTTGTGTTTTTAATTATGTTCCTCATTCTATTTTTCTGTTTGTGTTGTCATTCTATTTTTTGTTTTATGTTCTTCTTCCCTTATCTGTTTGCTGTTTTTAGTGCGATTCAATATGTTCTAGATTCTGTTCACGCATATTCTTGAGCTTTTGTACAGAATTCTAGTTCTGTTTTAAATTTTTATGTAATGTCCTGCATTTTCATTCTGTTTTGTTGTTTTAATTCTCATTCTGCACATCTTTCCAATTTTTCTTTTTGTATTTTCCATAGCACTTTAAGATTTGTAAAGGTTGTGAGCTTAAAACAATTGTCATTTTGAGGTTTTCAGCATGATTCAATTATTTCTTACATCTTTTAACTAGCTAGTTTGGTAATGAAATTTATTGTGATAGATTGAGCTTGATAGCACATACCTAATAAATTTTTTAGTTTATTGTCATTCTCTATTTCTTACTTTTGTGCATTGTTCTCATGATGTTTGTTGCTCTAGAACTTGCTTTACTTCTTTTTTTGAGATTACATTATCATATGCATGTATGAATGTGATGAATGTCATTTTTTCTTTCTTTTATACTAGCTAGCCAAATAGCATACCTAACATCTTTTTCTCTTATTTTTCCTTTTAAGCCTAATTTTCTTATTCTTTCATTTATCTCATTGCAAGCTTTTAATGTAAAATCATGTTTCTACTTTAAATAGGGAGTATGAAAGCATTGATTTAATTTTTAATGAGTTTTTATTTGTCTGGGACGAACAAAGTTCTAACTATGGGAGAAGAATTTGTGCAAATTGAAAGAAATGTGAAAAAAAAAAAAAAGTAGTAGTAAAAGAAAATTCTGTTTAAAAAAATACAAAAAATACAAAAAAAAAAAAGAAAATAAAAGTAGCAGTTTGCCTTCTAAAGAAGAAGAAGTATGTAAAGAAATTTGCATAAAACTTTTGAGTAAAAAAATTTATGCTTAGTGTTGATTTTGACTCATCATTTCCAATGTTTTCTTTGTTTTTAACTTGCTATATCCATACTTTCTATTACATTCTTTCCTTCTCTTTGGCCCAATTACATCTTTAGATAAAGTCTTTCTGATTTGTGCATGCATGTTTTGAAGTAGTGAAGATTAAAAAATAAGTAAGCTTATGGTAATGCAATTTGTCATGAGATGTTTTTGAGTGAAACATTTGCCCTTAAACAGTTGAGGGATTGAGAGTATATCTTGTAAGGCTCTATCATTTTTAGTCTATTCAATTCTATTGAAATCACCATGCTTGTTGGTTAAAAATGTAAGGAAAAAATTCATGAGTGTCTTTGATCCTTTTAAGTTTTGATTTTTCTTCTTGCTCATATATCTTTTGCATTCTTGTTCTTGTTTGAAAATGTCTTTTAGTTGTTTTCCTTATTCTCTAGTTTTACTTCTAGTTTACCTGAGAAGAGCAAATAATAAGTGTGAAAGAATTTGATAATCACACTTTTATACAGTAATTAACCCTCATATTTAGTGTCTTAAATCTCTTTTAGTGCTTAATTGAGTGAGCTTGGCCTTATTTCATAAGTTTGGGTTCATATTAGGCTTAATTGTTTTATTCAGTATTATTAGGATTTTGATACTGTTTATGTATTTCAGGTATATCTTTAGTCCTGTATGTCTAAAAATTGTGAATCTTACCTTGTAAAAAAGCTAAGAGGATTATCTCTAACTTTCATTCAGACCTCCAAGGTAATTTCGGACGTTCAATGGGTCAAATTTGACCTGGAAGTCAGAGCAGAGATGCTGCCACTAAAATCTGACCCATATGTAGAGTTTGGACCATAACTCGGGTTGTAGGTGTCTTATGGACTTGAAACCAGTTCCATTGGAAAGCTGAGACGTAGGGCTCCAATTGTTGTGAAGGCTAGTTCTCCAAATTATGTCTTTTTTATGGTCTTACTGCCTATCAAAATTGGATGATTACTTTAGAGGCCTCTTAAGACCTGATTGGGCTTAACTCCCTCAATTCAGGCCCAAACCGGAGCCTATTTGAAGCTGAGGTCCAGAGGTTTAAACTTAGGTTAAGGGTAATTTAGGTGTGCACTAAATTTCAGATGTTATAATTAGGTTAAAGGAGGTAGCGTTTTAAAAATTTTAGCTAGATAGTTTTTAGGCAACTTTTGTTTTCTCTCTTAAAAATTCTGGAGCTCTTTGAACTTTGACATTCTTCTTCCATTGGAACTTGGATTTTGTGACCATGGAAGAGTAGAATCCTTGTAACCAAGTTAGACTCCTGATTAAATTCGATTTTGATTTTGAGATTATGTTCTTAATTGAATTAAACTTAATGCAATTTCTTCTTCTTTGAATTTCTGCATTGCTTTAATCTTTGTATGAATTCATGAAGATCTTTGTGATTTATATGAATATTGAAGTAAGAAATAAAATTTAGATTGATCAATCTTTAATCTATGGTTAAATTTCAAAAAAGCTATGCTATGTTAATTGATGTTCGATTTTTAGATTAATCATTAATTACTTAGTCTTTGTGATTACAAGATTAGTGATTGTATGTGGTTAATCGAATCCTAAGTGATAAGAACAATTGGTCATAATTAGAGATTTCAGTTGTGATTAAATTCAATTAGTAGTACTGCATTAGGACTTAATCACTCATGTTAATCTAGAATGAATCAAACCAGTTTTTGATGGATGTCTAGCTCGGTTACGCCTTTAATCAACTGCATTAATCCTTGTTTAATTATGCAATTTACTGTTATAATCTTGTTTCAAAATTCCCTGTTCTTAAAGTTGAAATTATTAAATTACATCTTGTATTTCTTGTGAGAGACTTTCTGGATCATGTCCTCTATTGCATTATATTTAGGGGATTCAATTTAATTTAATTGGATTAACTATAATTCTAATCAATTGATCACAGAGTTCTATAACAAGTTATTGGAAGAAGGTCGAGTGATCCACATCATGGACCTCATGAGGGTTAAACAAAGAAGCAATGAGAAACTTGTAACCTTTATAAAGCGCTACAGAGATAAAATGTTCTAATGTAAAGAAACACTGACAAAGATTGATTTAGTTTATAGTTGTGTTAAAAGCATAGAGGATGGTTCCCATCTACACCTGACTAGGTTAAATTCTTTTTTTGAACTGATAGCTAGAGTCGTAGATGTTGCTGAGGTCATGAAAATGCAAGGGAGAAAGCATCCCAAAAATGATGCTTTCTTTGATGATATGATTGTAGATGAACAGGACAGACACATTAGCTCCTCTAGGGAACTATGATAATAAATATGAAAAGCCTCAGAATTGAAGAGGAAATGAGCATCCCCCCTTCCCATGTTCCATTGACAAAATCGGTCAACTGCTAGACGAATGGCTAAAGGAATGAGGGTTACAACAAAGGAAGAGACCAAATAAGTTATGTGCAGCAAAGATGAGGAACCCCAACTTCTACAAGTTGCATTTTTTAAGGAATCACTACACTAAGGATTGCTTCCACCTAAGGAAACTATTCCATGAGAAACTAAGTAAAGGAGAAATCTCTCTCCTGGAGAACAATAAGTCTATAATGAACCTCTACCCGAGCATGATGTTCATACTATCTCTATTAGGAAACTCATTGTTAAGGAAGTAGACCCGGATGATGATCCAGATGACCAGTTAGAGCTATCACAAGTTACTATAATTGACAAGGGATTGACCAAAGCAAGGAACTTCGAACCCTATTATGCCAGATGGACCTAGATAACCAAGGCATAGATGAAGCTGCAATAGTGGTTGTTTAGATCATGAAAAATAGGGAGGCATACTGTTGTGTTGTAGATGTCTTTATCAACAAACTAGCCAAAACATATAGATCTACTATAGTCTTCAAAAAATCTGATCGAGTATAGGAATATCAACACCATAACCTACCTTTATACGTGAAAGCTGCCATAGAATGACATAAGGTCAGAAGAGCACTTATAGACATTAGTTCAGGAGTAAATGTATTACCTTACCCAATTTTCACTGTCCTGGGCTTCTTTAAAGAAAGGCTCTAGCCATCAAATGTCCTCCTGAACACCTTCCAAGGCGTTCTCATTAAAGCTTTAGGAAGTGTAGTGGTGAACCTCAGTGTTGGACCTATAAAGATAGCTAACAGGTTCCAGATGATAGAAGACTAAATTGCTACAATAAGATGTAGGAGACATGGTAAGATCCTAAAGCTAAAATGATAAAATGATATAAAATAAAAGCTACCTTCATGAAAACCTAAACAAGTAGTACAGTACTGAGATAAATCAATTATTACTATCTGATCAGCCAACATGAAAATTATTTTTAATGAAAACTTCTTAGAAAATTATTATCTCCATCAATACAACTTCATTTTGTACTTGGAATACTACCTAAAAGCTAAAAAGTAAGTCGGATAGAAAGCCACTAATAGAGCATATAATTTTAATATATAGAAAATCTTCACATATGCCTTTCGAGCTTGGTTTGCTTGAATATAATTAAATGAATTAACTTGGTTTGAAGACAACAATAGTGAAGTCTGAACTTGATGTGCTTGTGGTTGGATATTCATGCTTGCTTTATATTTAGTAAATATGTGTAAAACTTTAGTTAACATTATTCATATCTTTTATATTGTGAAATTGTAGAATTAACCATTATGTAACCCCTCTTATTTCACCATGGGGGCAAGTTTATACATGAGCCGAATATGAACTATGTTGATGGTGAAGATGATCCATGGGATGAAGTGGATATTGACAAAGTTTTTATTCCTGTGATTGATTAATTAATTCGTGAGCATGAGTATCTTAGTTATAAAAATGTTATTGGTTAGTGTCTAGATTAGAGCTACAACATGGGCTTAGACCCTTTAAAAGTGACTTAGATGTTGTAAAAATATTTGGTGTTGTAGAAGGTGTTAAAATTTTTTTTGTTCATTCAACAATGTCATACATAGTTTTTAAGTGAAGACCTTCATCAACAATCACACACATAGTAGAAAAGTAAAAAACAAACAAGGAAATAAAAAGTGATTAACACATAAACTTGTAAAAGATGTTAGAGGATTTCATTCAATAGAAAGTACTGATGCTTACAATAATACTACTAAGAGAACAATATTTAAGGCATTGAAGATGACAAGAAAAATTATAGAGGGCACAGAGAAGAACAATATGCAGTATTATGAGACTACTGTAGTGAATTGAAGAGAGTGGATCATAATGCATCTGTGCAACTTAGTGTTGATAGACCTGCTGGTGTTTTGGTGTCCAATTTTGATAGACTTTATATTTTTTTAGATGCTTGCAAAGTAGGATTGAAGACTACTTGTAGACCTTTGATAAGTCGAGATGAGTGCTTCTTGAAGGGGTATTATAGTGGGACTTTGTTAGCTGTTGTTACTCAAGATGAGAACAACTTTTTCTACCTAGTAGCATATACTGTTGTGGATCTAGAGATAAGACACATGAAAATGGTTCTTAACAAAGTTGATTGAGAATATTGGAAACCCAAAGGAGCATGACTGAAACTTTATATCAAATTAGCAAAAGATAATTTATTATGAGAGCACAAATATTTTTGGTTGTTTTTATATTGTTTAATTTTACTGACTTTCATTGTGCACCAAATTTTAATACAAATTTTTTTTTCTGCAAACTATAAGGCTTGGAGCCTACAATGACTGAATTATATCCAATTGGTCCTCATAGGTCATGTGTGATGTACATTTGAAAGAATTTCTGTAAAACCTAGAAAAATAAGGAATTTAAATTAAAAGTCTTTTTGGCTACAAAATCTTCTACAATGGAAGAGTTTAATAGGAATATGACTAAAATCAGCTGAATTGATAATGATGCTTATGACTAGTTGATGAAGAATCCTCCTTCTAGATGGGTTAGAGGGGCATTTAGTACATACAACAAAAATTAAGCCATTACAAGCAACATATCTAAACAATTTAACAAGAAAATTTGAAAGTTCAGAAACAACCAAATCCTACTATGCTTGAAGATATAAGGGGTTATATTATGAAGAAGAGGTAAAAAAAATACTTGTAAAAATTAGAACTTACAAGGGTAAATATGTTCCCATAGGCTGGAGATCTTACTAGTCACAAATATAAAGTTAGTAGGGGATCAACTAAGAGAATGGTGGTTGATTTGTCAGCTCATATATGCTTATGCAAGGTTTGAAATCTTTTAGTGATCCCTCATAGACATGATTGTGCAATATTTGCATAAAATAATGAAGACCCAGATAATACAATGCATGACTGGTACTTAACTAGCACATAGTTGAACGCTTATGAACATTTTATACATCCAGTTGCAGACTAAGCTTATTGGCATAAGACAGCTTTAGGTGATATAAATCTTCCACCATTCAAGAGACCATTTGGCTAACCTAAAAAAAAATATAAGCAAATTGAATAATGTTCCTGAAGATTCTTCCAGGCAAAAAATTAAATATAGGACCACCAAATGTTCTAAATGTGATGGGACAAGGCACAACACAATGACATGCAAGGGAGTGGAACTATAGAAGTGACAGAAAAAAACCAACAGATAAACCAGACATCCATCTACTAAGACAAAATTCCTCTTATCTCAATCAATTGACTCACAAGCCCCTCCTCATAGCCAAGATATTGAAAATATTCCTAGACCTAAACCTCAACAACTATAAAACAAAAGGAAAAAATTAGGACCTAGGAAAAAGACTAAGGTACTGACCTTTAATTTATCGTTTCCCAATAGGCATTTTAAGTCTCAAACTATTTACTTACACTTATCTTGCTATATAAACATGGATCAAGCTAGCATGACAACAAAAAAAGTCAGCAAGAATATGTGATTAGAGACACATTATAAGCAGCAACAACAATTACTAGGAAAAAAATTTCAACATATTTCTCTAGTGAATGTTCAAGCAAATGGAAAGATTTTATTAGCTTATGCTTAAAGCACAATGAAGATAATTTTTTTTTTTTTTCCATTTTTCTACTTTTGAGTTAGAAATTATAATCAACATTTGTCTAATTAGCTAAAACTTATTAGGATTGATTGTAAATGACCTATCACTTTTTTGCCTTATTGTATAATACTTTATTTTGGTTGGTTGAAACTTATTATAATTACTTATAAATGATCCACCAACCTTTTTGGAACCTTTGTACAAACTTTATTAACCTTGAATATAATGAAGGTATATTACCCTTTTTGAGCACAAATGGTTAGTTGATATTAAATATAGTTTCTAAAGAAGTTTTCATTACTGTAATGTGAAAGTAGCGGATATTATTTTTTAGAACAATGTCAATTTGTTTTTGTTGAAATTATTCTACACAACTTTACAATTATCTTATCTAAACATTACTTATTTTGCTAAAAATAGAATGACCAACAAAAGAACTAGCAAACTACAAGCAATCTTCAGTTTCTTAACTTCACTTTCAAGACTCTTAATTCTCTTCTTCTGCATCTTCATCATCCTTTTGTCATTTGTACTAAAAGATTTAGGAGTTCTTAAAATCATTCCTTCAAACTTGTTTGCTCATTGAAATAATCCACAACACAATTCTTCATTCTGTATATTTATATGGAGTACATATAGAGATTGAGAAATTTTAAGCCACAACATTTCTACTAGTTTTTCAATTTATTGAAATTAAACATCCCTTACCTTGGAATGTGGACGACGTCAAAATGGGTAATTTGAGTTCTTATTTGTCTTTGAAATTAGCAATATCACCCTCTTATTACAACCACATACATAAGGTATTTGTGATTTTGTAACTACACCACTTATGAAGCTTGACCCCTCGAGCTACATTCCTTACCTTGTTATTCATAGATTGCCGGCGTGAAGGGATTATCGTCAATCATCACAAAATGTTGTGGAAGGTATCTTGATCTCATCTTTTCAATTTGTGCCTATACTATTGTTTGTCTCCTTCTTGCCTTTGATTTGTCACATTGATAGTGTGAGAGAGTGAGTTCACAAGATGGGTTTAGAGTTCAAAATCTACTCTGAATTTCAGAATCTTGCAACTCATGTTGTGGGTGATTCAAGGATGAACCACCAAAATGGCATCTTATTTGGTCTGTGAAGTGTCTTTTTTTTTTTTCTTCCCCACAGCACTAAAATGATGTCATTTTGAACACTTCAGTTGTCAAGTTACTTGTCACGTGTACATTAACGACCACATAACCACTTAACATACCACCTAGACTTTTCCTTCCCACATTCGTTAATTGGGCTAGACAGAGGTCTAAATTAGTCGATGGATGAATATTTCAAAGACTAAAGTGACACCATAAATAAATTAGGGACTAAAGTGGTAGTGTGACAATTTTTCAAGGACCAAAATTGTATTTTAATCTTTTTTTTTTATAGTTAATATCATGATGATATTTAAACCATAATAGAATTTATTTATGCTCTTTATGTATTATAATTTATATATATGTGTAAACTGATTGAGATAATTGAAACAATGTAATATAATATTGTAGTGTTGTAGCCATATGAGTTATGATAAACATAATTGTGAATGAGTTATGCATTATGTTTGCATATCTATGTTTGGAGGTGTCACAAAAGTGCATTTCATTCACTTAGATGTGTCTCTAGTCTCAGTATTGACCGAATGATAAAGGTTGGAGATGCACACATTCTACATGCATATTGGAGAATGTACCATCACGATACAAGATATGGAGGTACTTTTGGGACTACAAGTGAATGGAGGACCTCAATTAACATGACTATAATATCAACTTCAATTAACACTTTAAAACTTATATTATATAAGAAAAAAATTAACACACCTTAAAAACCACCAATAGATGAGTTATTTAATCAGTTGTAACAATCTCTACACAACAAACTCTCCCACCGTCAGAAATTTCTTTCTGATTTCTCACTAACAAAATATCTACAAACAAGATTTGTGCAGTTGAGGTCGTATATATAGAGTTTCTACACATGTTGTCACACAATTCCAAAGTCGTCATATAATATGTTAAATAGTAGAACAAGTTAGGTGAGGCCATCTGAGGTTTTGCGGCATAAGGCCATTATGACAGAGATTCCAACTATCAGATTCCTTGTCAAATTCTTTGTGGTAGAGTAGGTTGAAATTAATGATGCAATTGGGTGTTTGTTATCTCCTTTTAAGTGATAATATTTGACATTTGTGTCACCAATGAGATGACACCATATGGCACTTGTCATCACCTAAAAGGTGACATCATTTGCCATATGGCGTCACCTCTTAGGTGATGACAAATCCTACACTGTACCACCGGTGGGCCCCAACCTTATCTTCCTTTTTTTTTTCAAAATAATATATTATTAAAAATTGAAAACTATGGTATTGATGGAAATTGTTTCATAACGAGGGTACTCATGGAATTAGTTCTAAAATTTACAATATCCAAGTCCTTTACCCTCTGTTGGAAGTTAAAATTTGGGGGGGGGGGATGAGAGGGAAGAAAAAGAGTAAATGTGTTCATCTCCTTGTTTGGGAGGTCAAGATTAAAAAAGAGAAAGAAACCAATTGGTAACTTTAAACACCGATATTCCTTTTTTGGGTTTATTTAAGAGTTGAAGGGGAAAGAAAATTGAATGATAAAAGTAGAAAGTGAGGGAAAGGAAAGGAAAGGAAATAGAGGGATTTTTCTCTCTCTTGTTTGGATTATTAAAATGAACAAAAAGATGGGAAAAAAAAGGAAAAGTCATATTGTATAGTATTTTTACTAATTTACCCTTTATTATTAAATTACACTTACTTGTGATTAAATCTACCAAATAATTTGTCTATTAAACAATTAAAGAAAAATAGAGTAGAACATAAGATGGACAGAGGCCACCCAATTTGGGTTGGAGAAAACAACAACAACAAAAAAAATGAAAATGAAAACAGAGTTTTTTGTTAAAAGCAATTGTGCCTTTTTTCAAAACTTGTGAAGATCAAGCTCAAATCAAAAGCAATCGCATGACACTTTTTCATTGCAGTTTATCAAAGTTAGTACCAAGTTAAAAAGTTAGTTGTTATTGGACCATGAGAAAAGAGTCTTTTGTATGAAATGATCCAAAGTCTAAAGACTCCATATTGAGTAATTGTTCCATAATGCATCTCCAATTAGTAGTTGTGGTCATTGCAATGAATAATAGACATTGATCCGTTGACTTTGGTATAAGACTTGATACACACCATTATATAAAATCTTGTAGGATGAGAATATAAGATTTTGAAAGCTTTTAACACATCAACTTATGAAAACTAAATATCAAACATTCCAAAAAGAAAGATAGAAAGAAATAAAAGGACAAGTTATAAAATGTTGGACAATTTGGTTCACTCAAGTGGGCATTTGATTATTAAATGTGCTTAAGAGACAAATTGTCTAATGTTCTTATAAGGTACATACTTTTGGAACTATCTCAACTCAATTTATGAAGGGAAACAATTAAAAAATAATATTTTTTCAAGTATGGACATATATGATGCACCAACTCTCATTATTGTTAGCATTAAAAGCACTTCCTCTTAAACACTACAATGCATGTGTGTCATCCATATTCACCAATTTTCTTGTTAAGTATCCTCTCATCATTGTTAGGAGTTTGGGTTTTAGGGTTTTGAGATTTTGGGTTTAGGGTTTAGGATCTAAGGGTTTAGTGGTTTGGGATTAGTAGTTTAAGGGTTTGGGGTTTAGGGGTTAGGGTTTTTTTTTTTATTTTGGGGTTTTAAGTTTTTAGGGTTTTTAGTTTAGGGGTTATGATTTTGGGGTTTTTGGTTTAGGGGTTATGCTTTTATTGTTTTAACANAGATTTTGGGTTTAGGGTTTAAGGGTTTAGGATCTAAGGGTTTAGTGGTTTAGGATTAGTAGTTTAAGGGTTTAGGGTTTAGGGTTAGGGTTTTTTTATTTTGGGATTTAAGATTTGGGGTTTTAAGTTTTTAGGGTTTTTAGTTTAGGGGTTATGATTTTAGGGTTTTAGGTTTAGGGGTTATGCTTTTATTGTTTTAACATTTTCATTAGTTTTATTTAAATTGTATGACAGATGTCAGACCACCCGAGACGATCATCTCCCACAATTGGGCTGCCATCCATGAGGGATAGTGGCAAGGCTTGATTGGCCTTCTCAAACATATTTGATTTTATTTTATTTACTAACATATTTGGTATACATGTTTACTAACATTGTTATTATGTTTTCTATTACAGAGTAGATGTGTCTGGGAGCCCTAGCATGAGAGCTAGATTCCTAATGTCTGGCTCTCAAAGTGCTTAGACAACATTTGTGCCTCTTTTTAAGACATCAAGATCGGGAATAGCAAGAGTGGTTGATTGTCCCCTGTAGTACTTAAGGCCCTTAGAGCGATATCAGTTTCTTAGGAATATAGGGTCATCTCTAAGAGGAACAAGAAGAACCGTTTCTTAGATCAAGGACATGCCTTTCACAAGGGTGGCTCTATCACTATCTCTGAACACAAATAGAGATTGGTACGTATTTTATTTAATAGTTTTGTTAAATTTAATTTTATGTCATCAAGTTGTGTGTTTTAACAGTTTATGTTTTTTTTTTTTTTATAGATGAAGGAGTTGGGCAGCAAGCCCAATGCTCCAGAGGTTTTCCGTCACATCCATTAAAGGAGTCAGCAAAACGGCATAGCAGAGTGTGCGCTAATGCTGGGCGCTGCGANGTCCTTAAGTCTTATGTGAGTTGCATGTATTAATTGTAATACTAACCTAATAATTTTATTTATACAAACTGAGTTTAAGAGGTGTCAGTCTCAAAGCCAGGCCGGGTCCTCTTCTTCTTCAGTTGACAACACAGGGCTATGGTTCGATGTCGTTGGCAGGATGAATAAGAAGGGTCGAGTCTATGGCTTGGGCTTTAAGGCTAGCGTATTGGACTTCGCCAACTCACAGCCTGTCTACCTTCTCGCTAGCCAGATCCTTAGATGTCTGAGTTGCTATCCCAAATTAGCAGCTTGCAGCAATAGATGGCTTGCATTCACCTAGTGGCCTCAGCACTGGATGTGAATGACATATCAATCAAGGTGCTCTCCTTTATGATGGGGCAGTTATTGTAGAAGCACTAGTGTCCAGGATTAGGTTTGGCCCCACTGCCTGCCGTTGAGGATGACACAGCTGAAGACTTGGGGATAGATGAAGAAGACTAGTGCTCGGGACTGATATGCCATTCCACTGTATTTTTTATTATATTGTATAAATTTTTTTAATGTAACTAAATTTTATTAATAAAATTTTATTATATTTAATTTAATTTTTTATTAATTTGATTAAATGTTCAGAAAAATTAAATAGTCATCTGAGCCAAAAAAATAAAAAATAAAACAAAATGTTTATTGGTGAGGTATGTGAGAAACTCCATGCCTTTTGCGTGCAATACTCTCACGCGTAACAAATGTTTATTGGTGAGAAAATCATTGAGAAATTTCTTATGGATCAATTTTTTCATGAGAAAAGACTTTTGTCACACCTTTTTTTCTTGCGCCCTTAAGTCAGTGAGAACATTGTTTCTCACAGGCTTTTCCACTATTTCTCACAAATTTGTTCCATGAGAGAACAAGAATTTTCTTGTAGTGGAGATAATTAACATGATTGATGTGTTTTTGTAGCTTATACTTTTTTCCCTGAGCTACATTTTAGCAATGATAGTTATTGTTGATAGGTACATATTACCTTATTGATGTTCGTTTCATTTTTAGAAAAGGGCCTTATTACACCTTGTAGAGATGTATGCTATCACTTGAAAGAGTACTCAAGTTATTCACCTCGAACAACATGAGAATTATTCAATCTTCGACATTCATCCTTGGGCATTGCTATTGAAAGGACTTTTGGGGTTTTGAAGATTTTCTATCATTGGTAGTGGAATTGAACCAACTTATGGAATCAAGACCCAAAACAAAATTATTTTAGCATGCTGCATTTCACATAATTATTTGATTGGGTTATATCCAAATCAAAAGCTGATTGATGAAGTAGATGAACAAATTGCTAGCCAAAATGAGCCTTAAAAACATATTCATGACCATAGAAATGAAGGTGAACATGTTGCTCTTTGAGAGCAATTGGAGATTCTACAATTATTGCTATGTGGAAAGATTACACAGCCTGAACATGATGTATCCCCTAGTTTATAGTTCAATTATTTGAAAAATATTTGATAAGTTTTGTCCATCTGTATCTCCTAGTTTATAATTCAGCTATTTGCTATTTTAGGCATACAATGTAACGATATATGCATTTATCAATTGGAAATTTAGAACCTCATGATATAGAACTTTTTAATGATGCTTGTTTGCAATGTTTCATTATATGATTGTTTCTTTCATTTCTTATTTTATAGAATTTGTACCATTTCCTTTTCTTTTTTTGGCTTGAGTGTTTTAGGGATTAGGCATACCTACTTCATAAAATTGTAAAAGATCACAATGCACATTGCACAATGGTCTCTGTTCTGTATTGAAAAAAAAAAGGCAACTAAATTGATTGTAGCTTATAACATTTATGTTCTGTTGATGGATGCAATCATATTTCTGTTTTATGTATTTTCAAAATTTATTCATTAAAAGCTGCATCTAAGTACTTCTGATTTTTGAAGCGATTTTAAGGTTGTGTTCAACTCAGACAAAGTTTGCCCATAAGGATTCAAGAAGGTTATATACACCAAGGTTCTGGTATTTGTCTTGGTCTTTTGTTTGTCGTTTTATATTCTCCAATTGTCTTGTAGTATATTTTTGGAGCATTGCTCTAGATACTTAACTAGAAAATTGGTGAATATGGGTGAGGTACAGGCATTGCAGTGTTTAAGAGGAAAAGTTTTTAATGCTAACCATAATGAGAGTTTGTGCATCGTCATATATGTCCATACTTTAAAAATTATTGTTTTTTATTTATTTCCCTTCATAGATTTAGTTGGGATAGTTCTAGAAGTAAGCAACTTTAAGAACATTAGACAATTTTTCTCTTTTGAACATTTAATAATCAAATACCCACTTGAGTGAATCAAATTATCCAACATTTTATAAATTGTCTTTTTATTTCTTTCTCTCTTTCTTTTTGGAATGTTTGACATTTAGTTTTCATAAGGTGATGTGCTAAAAGCTTTCAAAATCTTATATTCTCATCCTACAAGATTTTATTTAATGGTGTGTATCAAGTCTTATACCAAAGTCAATCGATCAGTGCCTATTATTCATTGCAATTACCATGGTTGCTAATTGGAGATGGCTTATGGCACAATTACTCAGTATGAAGTCTTTATATTCTGGATCATTTTGTACAAAAGGATTTTTTCTCATGGTCCAATAACAACTAACTTTTTAACGTTGTACTAACTTTGATAAATTGCAATGAACAAATGTCATGCAATTGCTTTTGATGTGGGCTTGATCTTCACAAGTTTTGGCTGTCACAACAACCCCTGGAAGCAACTGTGACATGGATGGTCAACTGAATTTAAGAAAAAAGAACAGGAGTAGCCATCAATTGTTTTAGAAAATAGGGTACAATTGGAAACCCTTTATAGTTTATTATTTTTAAATGGTCTGTGTACTAGAGATTGGTCCAAAAGTCTGTTTACGCGTGAGGAAGATGTTAGACATCTCATAGCATTCGTCTAAAGACGGTTACCCTAAATTAGCTATCCAAAGAATAAGACAAAATGTGGCAAAAAATATACTTTATTTATTCTTAAAATAAGTGTTACATTTATTAATCAATGACAAAAAATAAACATGACATGCATGAATTCTAATGGGTTCAAAATCCTTCCACTCGTTCGTCTTAGGGTTTAGGGTTTAAAATCTGAATCATCTTCGGGTTTTGCCAGGGGTCTAAGGATTGTGATTCCCTCTCACATGGAACACACATTAGATGGCTCAAAATAAGAAATGAAAGGTCACATATGCATAAATAAGTAAGCAGTCACAACACATCACAATAAATGACAATATAAAGCAATGAATATGTCAACTTATAGTGAAAATGCATAAAATACTAAAGCACATGTGGAAGCAATTAAGAGTCAAAATAAAAACCATGAAAATAACATGCAAACTAGGGTAATAGCATTTAGTTAAATAGGGCAATCAATATACACTCCTAATTAGCATGTAATATCTGAGCCAAATATCAAGGAAAAAATCAAGAATTAAGCTCAAGAGTAAAACAAATCAAAGCCAAAATAAAGATAAAACAAATTGAGGATCATAGCATAAAAGTGATTTCAAAAAAGAAACAAGGACAACAACTAAACATAAGGCAGAATCATGGGAGATATAACGAATACAGAAAACAGAGCATAACACAGGGGAAACTTGTAAAAAAAATTGGGAATGAATTTCAATGATAATTGACCTAAAAATTTTACATGACATATAAAAATGTCTTAGGGTTCTAAATAATCAAAAATCATATAAAAATTAGTTCCCTAACTCAAGTTATGGTCCCAAAACTGAACATTATCAGAATCAATTATCAATTTCATAGCACATAGAAAAAAATCATTTTCAAATTAAAATTGGGAGAAAATTCAAAATGATCAATCAAGATATGCAAATCAGAGTTCTAACAAAATAAGAATCATCCAATTTGGAGTTGTAAAACTCAAGTTATGATCAAAAGACCAAACACTGTCAATGTTGGACAAATAGATCCGATAATGACAATTTAAAAACCAAATTTGATAATCACTATCATAAATGACCTATTTGAATTCAAACATGACAAAAGTCAAAAATTAAGACAAAAAAAAAAGATTTAANACTATCAGAATCAATTATCAATTTCATAGCACATAGAAAACAATCATTTTCAAATTAAAATTGGGAGCAAATTCAAAATGATCAATCAAGATATGCAAATCAGAGTTCTAACAAAATAAGAATCATCCAATTTGGAGTTGTAAAACTCAAGTTATAGTCAAAAGACCAAACACTGTCAATGTTGGACAAATAGATCCGATAATGACAATTTAAAAACCAAATTTGATAATCACTATCATAAATGACCTATTTGAATTCAAACATGACAAAAGTCAAAAATTAAGACAAAAAAAAAAGATTTAAAAAAAATGTCAAATATCATTTTGATTTTTAATCAAGAACTCTAAAGTACGCTCAAGAAAACAAAGAAAAAACATACTTAAAAAGAAATTTACAAGAAGCATTATCACCCTAACAAGACATGCCAAATGGTACCAAAACAACAATAGGGCAAGAAGCATGTAAAACCTACAATATCATCAACCAAGATCATATTAGAATAAGACCAACCCTAAACCGAAATCATGTCATATGATAAAAACAAGCAAAACAACAATCAACTAAGTACTCAACCAAAATCAAAATAGAGACTAAACATAATCTTCCTAAACCAAAATATTAAGAGAACATAAAAGAGAGGAGGAAAACAACTAAAATCAAAGAAGGAAAACAGACAAGAATAAACATGCTACAAAAAGAACCAAACAAAATCAAAATAGACCCAAATACAACCCAAAACCGAAAAATGGAGAGAAAAGGTAAACAAGATATAAAATGATAAATCAAGTAAAATTAACGCAAAAATGAAGGGGTTCAAGGGGGAATTTTTTTAAATTAAGTTGAATCAACAAGAAAAAGAGTCTAAGTGAAATAAGACTCATGAAATCAAAATGAAATGAAGGCATTCAAGAAGGAAACGAAGAAAAACATGCACTTCACATGGATTCAAACAAAGACCAACAAGAAAATGGCAAGAAATCAAGAGAATAGTGAATATTATCTAGTGTTCTTTAAGAAAAACTTGTCATCTTCCTTGCTCAAAAGTGTAAAACTCAACTCCGAGAAGCTCAAACTACTATTTTTTTTTTTTTTATGTTTTTCTCTCTAAAAATATGAAAAATACTTCAAAACACTTTAAGAACTTTGAAGAACACTAAACTTTTCTCTCAATTTTCCTCTCTTTGATTTATTTTTTTCAAGTTCTATATCTTCCTTTCTTTTCTTCATGTTGGGAGCATATTATGAAAGACTCTTTTTTTTTTTCTTTTTATGCAATCAGCCCTCTCAACTTAGTGAACACATTGAGGTAGTTTGGTCATTTCTTACCCCTTTTGTACATTCCTCATACTTTTCTATAGCTTTGCCATGTGAAAAAAAATCCAATAATTATTCTCCAAAATTTCCTAGATGAATTACATATTTAAGCTCCTCCAATTTGTATTTTTTATTATACACAAAAATAAGGTTAAGAAACCCTTATTAACAATTTTCCCAAAATTGCCTTGCACAAGCAACTTTCATGAAACTTCCTTGAGGCTAGATCATTTCCCTTATGCTTGGAAATATTCCTTAAAGCCTAGCTGACCTCCTTTCAGATTTTTAATCATATTAATCTCATTTTTGCTGAAATAAAACAAGAAGCCATAAAATGGAGCTTCTTGGCACTTGCAAGGCCGAAAATCATCTCCTTTAGCTAGGCCAAAAATCACCTCTAAAATTCCTACAAACTTATTTTATTTTTGATTAAAAATAAAAGTCATAAAACCCTAATGGACCAATTGGGCCTAATTAAGTCAAAGTGAACTCAAATGACTCAACCTTGGACATAAGTTGGTCCAATTAGACACAAATAAAATCTCAAACTTATTAAATAGTCTAGCAATCATTTTTCATTTTTTGGACCAAAATATTTTGGAAGACAAAAATCGAGCAGGCCCAAAGGCTCCTAAACTAGGATTTTAACAAAACGCGTCAAGCTCAAAACATGAGTTTTGACCCAAAATCACTAAAAACCCATAAAATTATAATCTTTATGTCAAAATAAAGTATCTAACAAAAATCAAATTGGCCAAGAGGTCCCAAACTCAAATTTAAAGAAAACGGGCCAAATGATCTTCTAACTTGAGTTAAAATGAAGTGGGCCAATGCCCAAAAACTAAAATTTTGATCTAAAATCTAAAAAAGTCCTTAAAGACCTCAAAATCAGATTTCTCGTTTGAAAATATAAATTTTGAATTTTAAATAAAAATAATTAAAAATATTTTTTTGAAGAAAGTGTAACACCCCCAAACAAAATACAGTGTCTACATTGGCAAAAATGACAAAAAAAAATTGTTTTCATTTTTTTGTTTGTTTTCTCCAACCCAAATTGGGTGGCCTTTGTCTATATTGTGTTTTACTCTATTTTGCTTTAATTTTTTAATAGACAAATTATTTGGTAGATTTAATCACAAGTAAGTATAATTTAATAATAAAGGATAAATTAGTAAAAATATTTTATAATATAACTTTTCCTTTCCCCTCATTTTACTCATTTAAATCATCTAAACAAGGGAGAGGAAGACCCCTCTATTTCCTTTGATTTCCTTTCTCTCCCTTTCCCCTTATATCATTTCTTTTCTTTTATTCTTCAACTCCTAAACTGACCCTTAAGAAGCTAGAGAAAAGAAAATATTCGATTTACAATCAATAAGCAAGGTTATTAAAGGAAAATTGGGCACAATAATGAGTTTTGCAAACCATATGAGTGGCATTTCTAAAGATTTGCTCTATATATTTCAAGTGAAAATGTTTAGGTGATTGCTAAGCTATCGAAGGGGGTAGTGCTACTTTACCTGGTTCCAGCGGGATCCATGTTCTAAAATTAGTGTCGTTGTGAAGATCTCAAAAAATTAAATTACATAGTGTGGGTTAGATTCTAAAACAAATGACTGAATTTGAGTTTAATTATGTAAAAAAAAATCATTATTCTTGGTTATTTTTAATTCAGTAATTTTCCTTTTATGTTGTTTATGCATTTTACAAGAAACAAATAATTCTACTAACTAATTTATTTTTTTAAGATCTTTGCAATGACACAAATTTCAATATGTGAGTCTCACTATAAACCCTTCAATAGGGGCGTTGGGGTAGCAATACCCTCTTTTAAAAGGGAGGTATCATAACAATCACCACTTATGTCCTAGATTCAATAATAATGCAGGGATGAGAATGGGTGTTCAACATGTGGTAGAATTTGAAAACCAACATTTGGTTGCCTAATTTTGGCCCATAATGATCTCTAGGACCCAACTAGGCCCAAGTCAGCCTGAATAACAAAATGACCATTATACCCATCATTTGACTATAAATAGCATTCTCCCACATGTATGCACACTTTTTATACACCCTTATTTATTGCACCCTATTAACTCGGCACAATTACTAATTTGGGTGTTGAGTCTGGGCATCACCACATCTAACCTAAGCTCACATGTACTCTCCCAAGTTTTGACCTTGCCATGTGTCAACCTGATCCTTAACATAGGCATCATCATGAGAATGAAAACATTTTTGGGGGCCTTTAACTGACCCCATATAAAAATGGGGTTAAACCACCCCATTTTAGGTGGACCAATTAAAATGTGACAAATGTGTTAAAAGTGGGACCCACATCTTACTCAACTTGTTATAGCCATTAGAATATTTAATACAACTTTTGACAGCAAAGTTTTCACTTATTCCAAATTATCCCTCGATGTTAAAAAAATAATTAAAATAAGTCCTAACTCAATTCCATAAAATTAAAAATTCTTTAATTTAAATTTATATAATATTTTTCATTGAACTATATTAGTATCAAATAAAAAAATCTCCAATATCTAAGAGAGTATGGACATAGCTTCAATAATTTTTTTTCATGATGCAAAATCAAAATTTTAATTAGCTACTATCCTTCAACTTGCAAAATACCTCATGTCTAAAGATAATGTATGAGAACCATCTTATTCTAAAAATTATTTTTATATTCTAATTGTCAAGTAATAGTTAAAACCTAAATTAATATGACACTACACTAACAAAGTGACATAATGTAGTGTTATATAATTTCATATCATTTGAACTTAATTATTGTCAAATTAAAAAAAGAAAGTCCCATTTTAATTTCATATATTTGAATTGAGTCTCGTTTGAACTTTATTAGTGTTAATTGAAGAGAACAAAAAATATAATTCCATTTCAATTGAACTCAATTAGTGTAAATTTTTTTAAAAAAGAGACCTAATTTTATTATACTTGATTAGTATCGAATTGAAAAAAGCCCAAATTAATTTTATGCAATTCTTTTCAATTGAACATGATTAATATCAAATTAAGATAGAGAAAGTATAATTTCATGCAATCTATTCCATTTGAACTTAATAGATGAAAAATTAAAAAAGACCTAAGTAGTGGTAAATGATATGTCTTTAATTTTTGTGGCAATATATTGAAGAATATATCATTTCCTTTTTTTGAAAAAAAAAAA
>QAOA01005000.1:423753-465900 GCA_003255065.1 Cercis canadensis
TAAGGTTTGGAGTTAGAGTTTTAGAATATGAGATTTAGAGTTTACGGTTTAAGGTTTGAAGTTCATGATATAAAATATAAGGTTTAAGGTTAGGTCTTAAGTTTAAGGTTTTTAGGGTTTGGGTTTCAAGATTTGTTATTTGGGGTTTTGTGTTTAGGTTTAGGTTTTGGGATTAAACTTTGTGTTTAAGGTTTCGGGTTTGGATCTTAGTTTTGGTGATTGGGTTTTGGGGTTTACTTTTTTTCTCTCTTGAACTTGGGGTTTAGGGTTCGGGCTTGTCATTTGGGTACGGGGTTTTGTGAATGTGGCACGAGTTGGGTTCAGTTCTTGTTTATTTTCCGGGCCCAACCCCGGTGCGTTTTCAGTTTCACTTTTCTTCCCGGGTCAAGTCCCCGGGTACCATCTACTCCAATAGCAATATCCATCTCGATCCGTCATCATCACCTCACTTGGGGCTTGGCTGATTGGCTCCTTTAACCGGAGTCGGCCACCGTGGTGCCCCAAATTGCATCCCAGACCATACGCCAAACCATTCACTCTCTCCCCCTCTCCGTTTTCACTCTTTTTCGTTCACTCTATGCAAAGAAAATACGCAAGCGCCAAACTCTATTAGCCATATCTCCAAAACGTCTGGTTATCTAAAATTAATAGCCCTAAATTATATTGTTCAATTCTTTACCAGGTTCTTCACCAAGCTCACTTAAGGCTTTCTCTTCCTCTCTGTTTGTGCGAGTGGGTGTAACAGAAGCTATCAGTCATGTCGAAGAGGAAGTTCGGATTCGAAGGTTTTGGCATAAACCGCCAAGCAACCTATAATTTTGAGCGATCTCAAGCGCCTCAACGACTCTATGTCCCTGCTTCCTCACGTCACGGGCATGACAACTGCGAGGATACCGACCTTGACAACATCGACTACGACGATAATGATACTACCAAGGACGGGAGCAATAATAATGGCAGCAACAACAATGGTGACAACGAAGAAGAGATTGACCCCCTTGATGCTTTCATGGAAGGGATTCATGAGGAAGTGAAGGCTGCGCCGCCTCCAAAGCCGAAGGAGAAGGCAGAGGACAGGTATAGGGATGATGATGATGACGATCCGATGGAGAGCTTTTTGAGAGCGAAGAAGGACTTAGGATTGACCCTGGCGTCCGAGGCTCTTAATGCTGGATATGACTCTGACGAGGAGGTTTATGCCGCTGCAAAGGCTGTGGACGCTGGTATGTTAGAGTATGATTCTGATGATAATCCCATCGTTGTCGATAGGAAGAAAATTGAGCCAATACCAGCACTGGATCACAGTTCTATTGACTACGAGCCATTTAATAAGGATTTTTACGAGGAGAAACCTTCAATATCAGGTAATATCAGTACATTTAACGGATTATTTTCTTGAGTGGCTGAAACTAAAGCGGGTGTTTCTATTTGATTTGTACTGTTTATTCTCACATATCATTCATGTTTATCTCCTGAAGCATTTAGTGATGGAATGGAGGTACCCTGGTCTCTCTTTGGTTATTGATGAATAGTTAAAAACAGTCTCTCTTAGTTGTATATGTTAGCTTATGTATTCTTTTTTACAGGAATGCCATATTTTGCTCGTCACATTTCCCCTTCCCGAAATTTAATTGTTATGAGCTAATTGAAACTTCTGGTGTCTATTTTATTACCCTACTTAAGGTATGAGCGACCAAGATGTTGCTGAATATCGGAAGAGTTTAGCTATTCGCGTATCAGGTTTTGATGTTCCTAAGCCCGTTAAGACATTTGAGGACTGCGGTTTTCCTCCACAACTTATGAATACTATAAAAAAACAAGGTTATGAGAAGCCGACATCCATACAGTGCCAAGCTTTACCCGTTGTGCTTTCTGGTAGCGACATTATTGGTATAGCAAAAACTGGTTCTGGTAAAACTGCTGCTTTTGTGCTTCCTATGATTGTACATATCATGGATCAGCCTGAACTCGAGAAGGAAGAGGGTCCTATAGGAGTAATCTGTGCACCTACTAGAGAATTGGCACATCAGATATACTTGGAGTCCAAGAAATTCGCAAAAGCTTATGGCATACGTGTCTCTGCTGTGTACGGTGGAATGTCAAAGCTTGAGCAGTTCAAAGAACTCAAGGCAGGTTGTGAGATAGTCGTTGCAACTCCTGGCAGATTGATAGACATGCTGAAAATGAAGGCTCTTACAATGATGAGAGCAACATACTTGGTGCTTGATGAGGCTGATCGAATGTTTGACCTTGGATTTGAGCCACAAGTAAGGTCCATTGTTGGTCAAATTAGACCAGACCGCCAAACTTTACTTTTTTCTGCAACAATGCCACGTAAAGTTGAAAAGTTGGCGAGGGAAATCCTTACTGATCCTATAAGAGTAACAGTCGGGGAAGTTGGAATGGCAAATGAGGATATTACTCAAGTTGTTCAAGTAATTCCTTCTGATGCAGAGAAATTGCCATGGCTTTGGGAGAAGCTGCCTGGAATGATTGATGAAGGTGATGTCCTCGTATTTGCTTCCAAAAAGGCTACCGTGGATGAAATTGAATCACAATTGGCTCAGAGAGGCTTTAAAGTTGCAGCTCTTCATGGTGATAAAGATCAAGCTTCTCGGATGGAAATTTTGCAAAATTTTAAATCTGGTGTTTACCATGTGCTTATTGCAACTGACGTTGCTGCTCGTGGTCTTGACATCAAGTCAATTAAGTCAGTGGTAAACTTTGATATTGCAAAAGATTTGGACATGCATGTTCATCGCATTGGTAGAACAGGTCGTGCTGGTGACAAAGATGGGGTTGCATACACTCTTATAACTCAGAAAGAAGCACGGTTTGCTGGTGAATTGGTTAATAGTTTAATTGCAGCTGGGCAGAATGTGTCTATGGAGTTAATGGATCTTGCTATGAAGGTAAAATCTGCACTTTATGATATTCTTATTTTATCAATCCATTGCCATTTTTGCAACCGATATCATGCTTGCAGACTGCAACTGTATCCATATATTTCTTGTCGGCTCAAGCGATTGTGAGCTTTTTATGTATCTATTGATGCAAGTTCCCCTATGTATCATCCTTTTACTTTTGTCCAATATGTTTTATGGTCCTGTTCTATAGATGGAAAGAATTTCAGCCCTTCTCCTTTTGAATCAGAGTTGATTAAGAAGAGTATGTGAGGTTGTCCTTTTGATTTGTCCTCTTAAAGATGCTTTGATACAAGTAGGCTTATTTATGCTGGGTTATTGATAAGTTTTGTCGGTCTTAGATTGTTTATGGTTAAATATAAAGGGTAATGACCTACCACTTTCTGCTAGTATGCGAACACAATTTATGCATGCCAAGAATTTCATTATTAAATTATAAATTAATACTTGTTTTTGGTTGACAAAATCCAAAACTGGAATTGATGTTGGAGTAGGTTGTTAGGAGCCTGAGATCAGCAAAAACTTGATTTTGTTAAAAAAACATAACTATGGTTTAATATATAAGTAGATTCTTACATGTGAGATTATCCCATTCTTCTATGGTTTTATTTAATTGTAATGCATCTTACTTAAATTGCAACATGTATTGTGGAAAAATAAAAGGAGATTTGGTGAAGCTGAGGCTCGGTGGAAGGTCTTAACTAGTTGAAATTTGAAATAAGGAAATGAAAATTGATTGCATAGATAAATGTAGTAACGTTTAAGGGGGGAAAAGTTGATTAGGGAAGGACAGAATTGTTTTGAATGTATAAAGTTTTGGTTGACTTTTAGCCGGAAGAAAATGAGAGTTACTGAGAAGAGAATAAAATCGGTTTCTTCATTGCAACAATTTACTGTCATCTTGAAACCATAAAAACGTTTTGTTCTAACCTTTAGCATCTATGGAAGTGGATATTACTTCCTTAACCCTTAAATTTATTAAACTAAAGGGTTAGTGCAACGTTAATGATGATGGTTTATGCAGGGTGAGTTTCATGGACTTTGCATTAGGTACTTATTTTTGAAATATAAGAGTGGCCTTGACAGATCTTATTACTGAGGTGTTATACTCTATAAGTGATTTATTTTCCTCCTAATGTTGTATCCTATTCCTAATCTCCTATATATGTCCAAGTCTGTTACACTGCCATAATCTTTGTTTGAAACTGTTGAAGAACCTAGGAGAATATTATAGGATAAGTGTTACAAAGTATTATAGGATATAGATATCATTATCTCTAGGAGTTATCTTTCTTTAGCATTATTCTATGTAATCAGTTTAGTATAAATATAGAAGGGCGCTGCTCCTGTTGGTAAACCTTAATTCTCTAACCTTCTATTTTACCATAATTTTAACAGAAACATTTTTACTTTTCATTTTTTATATCTTTGAGATGTTGCTAAAGCTTTACATGTCATTTATGTGTCTTGAAATTATTTAATGACTTTTATTGTGTAATCGTTAGGATGGGAGATTCAGGTCAAAACGTGATGCAAGAAAGGGAGGTATGATTTCGTTGGCTTGCATTGTTATTCTTAGATGATAAAGTCTTATCCAAGAATTGAATAAAAGAAGAGATTTTATGTACCACATCGTATGAATCTTAGATGTTGGCAATTTTTTAAATGGGAAAGGAAAAAAAAAGCCCTAGCTCTTAATGTGTCATATGCTGTGCAGGTGGGAGGAAAGGTAGAGGGAGAGGAGGAGGTGGTGCTGGGGGTCGAGGTGTTCGGGGAGTGGATTATGGCTTGGGTATTGGATATAATCCAGAGTCCAACAACACTTCATCTAACACGGTTCCAATTCCAAGTCGATCTGCTGCGGTCAATTCACTGCGAACAGGAATGATGGCACAATTTAGGAGTAACTTTGTTGCTGCTTCAAATTCTCAAAATCAAGGCTTCAGTAACAGTACAAGCATGCCTGCTAATAAGAGACCAGCACTCCCTGGCTTTGTATCCGGTGGATCAATAGGTGGGGATATAAGTACTACTCAGTCTACTGCTGCATTCAGTCCTGCTACATCAGCAGTAAATGCCACAACTCAGAAATCTGGAGTTAATTCTAGTCAGAACAACACAGAGAGGTATCTTTTCTGAGCTGAACTTGCTGAATCTATACTATATATTTGGCACAACATAGTATGGTGCTTGGTATAGTCTAAATAATAATTTTTTAAGAAAGAGTAAATTACTCAAATCTCTTATGAACTGAAGTTGATGAAATTGGAGGAACATCTGTTGTTTTAGAAATTACAGAAACCTCCCTTTAAGTACAATTTTAAAAGGAGGTTCATGTTATAATAACGTTAAAGCTAAGCAGAAGCAGGGTATTTGTGACTTATGAAATAAGGAATTGGGTTTTCTTTTATTCTAAATCGTAAAGAGAGGCATGTGTAGTTTCTGAAACAAGAATTGCGGGGTGTGTAATTTCATCAAATCTTTGGGGAGATCATTGTAATCTACTCAAAAAAACAAGATCCAGGATGAAGCTTTTGTTTTTTTCAAAGAAAAAAAAATTGAAGTTACTTATTTTTCAAATTAAATATCTCAATATTTTATCATTTCTCTCTTCTTTCCATTTTCTCACGCATGCCTAATTTACTTAAACATAAACTGCTTCACTGTTTTATAGTGAGTGTCAAGACGCCAGTTGAATTATGAGGTATAGGGTATAAATATCTTAAAGGTATTTAATGTGATTGCTGATGAAGATCTTGTTTTTCTTTTGCTGCAGTTCTAGACCTAGAGAAAGGCGGAGGCCATCAGGTTGGGATAAATAGGTTATACCGTAAAATGGCACCAGTATCACATGTATTATTAATGTCTTCATAGTCTAGTTCAAGTCTTGAAACGATTTTGTTTGTTTGTATTATTAATGTTCTAGTTTCATGTCCTGTATTATTTTTTTTAGCCTCCAGGCTCCAAGTTATAGAAAGGGCTTTATTTATTATTCTCGGCGTGCCTGTGGTTATACCTTTCTTTCTATGTCTTTGTTAGTGATACCGTTACAAGCTCTATAGGTAATGCCCCATAAAGCAAGACCAGGCTACAATACTTGTTGATAACCTGGATAAGATTCCGTGATTTTGATATCACACCACCCCCGCGCCCCCATTTCTAATTTCTTTTATGTGCCTAATTACTAAAATTAACGCACCCGAATTGTTGTGATGTGTGTAACACATGTATAGATCATATTCAGTCTCTGGTTCTAGCTAGATGCACTTGTCTATGATGAGTAATGTTGACAGATAATTAGAGAAACCACACGCCTGTTTTTTGAATATGTTGCCCGGTACCAAATAAAATATCAATGCATTTACGGGGGCAGAGAACATAAAAGTATAAATCTAATGGTAATATTTATTTAGGTTTAAACCAATTTTCGAATTTGGGTCTTTACTTATTTTTTATCTAATTAGGTCCTAATAGTTTTAACTTCTGGTAATCAGATCCTTGCTATAAACTACTGTTGTAACATTGTTGGATAATAGACACGGACATCACATGCTTTGAGCTTGCAGATTAAAACCTTGTCATGTCTGCACTTAATAGTGTCATAACAGCAGTTAACAGTAGAGACCTAATTACAAAAGTAAAATCTTTAAGAACCTGATTAGCTGGGGAAAAGAAGAAAAGAAAAGAATGAAGAGACCCAACTAAAAATTAGGTTAAACTAAGTACCCAAATTCTATCTAAACCCGTGTATTTACATAAGGAAACATGCTTTCAGTTCCAGGTACAAATTGGGGCAAGGCAGATGCGTTAGAGAGCATTGGAAAGTGTATATAGTGTTCTCAAATGTCTAAACCTGGAATAACTACAGTTATGCCTTGGGACATGAAGCTGCTCTTCGTTGGGCGGCATTTGGACAAGCTTCCAAGCAGGGCTCCTTTAGGATGCTGTCATCTTCAGGCAGTGGGGGAAGAACTCCAAATTTGAACTGCCATTTTACAATTATAAGGAAATTGTGGCGGGGGGTCATCTTACCGATTATTAATTCATCCACCGCTATTGGACTTCAAAACTCCACTTTTGTTAGCTTGACCGTTCAATTCATTGTTGAATAAATATTAAATTATATTTCAAATGTTGCTACAAATATCGATGGGTAAACCTGAACACTCTAGTTTTCACAATGATGCCTCCATCTCCTTGGGTAATACTAATGGTTACAATGGTCTTGCAGTTAAATCAGAGGGGTGCAGGATACCATTTTCACTCGAGCACCAGTGATGTTCAATATCAATCTTTCATTGGGTTTCTAATGAAGCTAATAACTAAATGAGAATCCCACATATAGCCAAGCGATGTTGCTGGTGGAGTTTTGAAGTCAACTGGTGGTGGATGAAATAACAATCTGTTTTATGATATAAGCGAATTATGTAAAATAAACAATTAGTTAAACGAAAATTTCCCGGTGTGGAGAGATTTTATATATTGGAGACACAAACAACCCAATTACATATCTTGAAAATTCACACCCCTATTCTAAACGAATGGGGTGCTGATCATGTACTTTAACGAAGAGGGATATTAGTAATAATTATTTTTCTGCGGGTAAATAACAGGTATGAGAGAATATGTATTACCTGACAGCTATAATCACTGAAGTTAGGTTCCATGAGTAATGGAACTCCCATGTGATCCTTGAAGAAAGTCTAGATCGAAAATATGTGAATCAGATCCAATCATTTGAAGAATGCAAGAAAAGTACATAGAAGCATGCACAATATCTCAACTCTACAGAAGCATAAAAATTGACATAGAAGTATTTTGGAGAATCACTCACCTGTGTCGGAAACTTACAGGTGTTGATGCAAATGCCAACACATTTGCTTTCCTCCAGGTATTTGCATCTTTCCACATGCACCTACATGAATTGGGAAATCCAACATTTTGAAGATTAGCATTCTGAATGTGTAGCATTCTTACTAAGATCAAGCACAGGGAAGTACAGGTGATCACCCCACTACTGCAAGAGGTTCCATCTGGCAGGTCGACGGAATTGACTTTGCACGGGCCCATGAGCCATTGACAAGTCAGTGCAGTAACCCTTGCTTCAAAACAAAAGTATTTTAGGATATCTTATCAAGTTTCTTGGCTTGTTATTTTCATAGAACATTGAATAGGGAAATAGGAATAATGTGTGGCAATTTGTCTGCAAGAAAGGGAATAGAAAGATGTATCAGACTCACCGACCATCATCGCAGCAACTTTGCCTCCTCCTATAGGTGCTATGAGCATTCGATAGAGCTCCAAAAGCAATGGAGGAAACAGAGACCTCAATATTCGTACCTGTCATAAATAGCTAGCCGACTCACGTTTTGACAGACAACCATTTGACAATCATAAGAAACCATGGCATAAATTGCTAAAATAAATTTGATAAGCTATGTGGAGCTCTGTGAAAATGCATACATAAAACTCAAGACACTAAATTGGCATGATAAGTTTGCGTCAGTGTCTCCTGTTTTGTACACAAACAGTGTTAACAACTTAACATAAAGATGTTGTAGAAAGAAAGAAATACCGCAGCTTCTACTGTATCAGAATTTTTTCTGCCCTTCATCATTAGACGGTTGGCCACTTCAATAAGTCCATCATATCCATGTTTCTCTGAATCCCATCCAACCTCCTGTTAGAGCGCTTAAAAACAAGAATAATGATACTCAGCCACGATAACATTTAGCTGAAATCACAGTAGCAGTAATTTCAAAGATTTATTACAACAAACACTTCAACGAAGTCACTAGCAAGTTGGGTTTACCAAATTAAGTGGCAAAGAAAAGGAAGAAAGTAGAAAGTGAAGCAGAAATACCTCAACCAATTTGTTGCGGAACAAATTAAGGAACAAATCATCAAAGATACCGGGCTTGTATTCTGGATTTGAAGCTGTATTTACCGCTTTCTCTACCTGATTAAATTCGAATTCGAGCATACACTTAGAAATAGAGAATTGAAAAGGATTTCGCAGCAGAAAATGAAAATAAAGTGGAAGAAAGAAACATACCGTTCTGGATCCTGAAGAAGAAGAGCAGGAAACGCACAAAGGATGGCTCCGATTAAGGAGATGTTTCGAATAACAGAAAAGACTTGACGGTGGATACGAAGAAATGTTAGGGGGGCCAATAATAGCTAGCGCCTTCATTTCACTTCTCCAGTGTAAGGCTTTCGTGGTGGCCTCCAACGAAAGCTGTTTCGGCACCACCCATAACTTTTTAATTAAATAAAACTTATGAAGAAAAATGTGTATTTTGATATTTTCAATTTTTTAATGGTTATGCTTGTCGTTTATACGCCGCAGCGCCTCAAGTGAAGGAGAAAAACGACACGAGGTGGTGCGTTTTTATCACTCGGATAAAATACCAAAACCCTAACTTCAAAACTAAAACCTCTCTGAGCGAGTGAGCGAGGCACAGGCAACGGGACGCTTCAAGACCGACGAAGATGAATCGTAGCCGCCTGATTCCCGGCGGAGGATGGCTGGTTCGGAAACTATGTACGGCGCCGGAGAAAGTCTCGGAGGTGAAGCAGTCGGGAAATAATTTAAGACTGTACCGAAGGATATCGGCGGTGGATGCGAGAGGAGAGACCGTGTCACAGACGTTAAACCAGTATATTATGGAGGGCAAAGTCATCAAGAAATACGAGCTCGAGCGTTGCATCAGAGAGCTCCGAAAATATCTCAAATTCCAGCATGCCCTTGAGGTTTCTTCTGTTGCCGTTTCCACTCTGTGAACTTGGAGTTACTGAATACTGCTAGAATGCATATGCACCAGAGTTTTGCATAAAATGTTAGAGGTGTCCGTAGTGGTAATCATGTTGGAAGAACAAAAACCTGAAATCGAGAAACCTATGACTGAAAAAAGTAATTTTAATTTTTTGTACAAAGATTTTCTTGTTCCTTTTCTTAACAAAATTACAGCGTTGGACAATTGAAATGTTCTTTTTGGAGCTGATGGTGTT
Source organism: Cercis canadensis (assembly GCA_003255065.1). Classification (NCBI taxonomy): domain Eukaryota; kingdom Viridiplantae; phylum Streptophyta; class Magnoliopsida; order Fabales; family Fabaceae; genus Cercis; species Cercis canadensis. Next base: position 433,689 of record QAOA01005000.1, read on the forward strand.
AGATGTTCTCATTGCTCCTTTGAATGTGAATTAAGCAACTATATTGTTTAGACGTAATGGTTTTTTGTCTGTTTCCATTTTAGCAGATAATGGAATGGATGGAGATGAGGAAAATCAACTTCTCCTACACTGACTTTGCAATCCTTTTGGATCTAATATCTAAAACCAAAGGAGTAGTTGCAGCCGAGAATTATTTCAATGGCCTCCCTCCTGAAGCTAGGAACAAATCAACTTATGGAGCTCTTTTGAATTGCTATTGCAAGGAAGCTATGGCAGACAAGGCGTTGGCTATTTTTGAAAAGATGAATGAATTAAATTATGTCGCTACTCTGGCCTTCAATAATCTAATGGCTCTATACATGAGACTGGGCCAACCTGAGAATGTGCATCGGCTAGTACATGATATGAAGCAGAGGAATCTTCCTATGGATTCCTTTACATATCATGTCTGGATGAATAGCTATGCCTCTTTAAATGATATTGCCGGAGCAGAAAGAGTCTATGAGGAGATGAAGAAAGAAGATGAACAGAAAATCAGTTGGATCACATATAGTAACCTTGCTGCTATCTATGTAAAGGCTGAACAATTTGAGAAAGCTGAATCAGCCCTTAAGATGCTAGAAAGAGAGGTAAAACCCCGGCAGCGTGAAGCGTACCATTTCTTACTTAGTCTCTACGCAAAGACTGGCAATCTAAATGAGCTTTATAGGGTATGGAACTCCCTTAAATCAGTCTACCCAGTGACCAACATGAGTTATCTTATTATGCTTCAGGCCCTTTGTAGGCTTAAAGATATTGAGGGCTTAACAGAATGCTATAAAGAGTGGGAATCTAGTTGTACCAGTTATGATATAAGATTAGCAAACACTGTCATAGGTGCTTACTTAAGTCAGTACATGTTTGAAGAAGCTAAATTGGTCCTTGAGGATGCGACCAGAAGGAGGAAAGGACCTTTTTGGAAGATTCACGAAATGTTCATGTTGTTTTTCTTGAAGTATCGTCAGCTGGACGAAGCCCTTTCTCACCTAGGAGCAGTAGTTTCAGAAGCCAAGGATGATGAATGGTGTCCTTCACCTGAAGTTTTAAGTGCTTTCCTAAAGTATTATGAAGAAGAGAAAGATGTTGATGCTGTTGAGGAGTTGCAGAAGATTCTGAAGACCTACAATTTTGATCCTTCATTGCTTAAAGAGTACATAGCTACTGGGAAAGGCTCAACCTAAATGCATTTAGCAGCTAAAAACAATCCTATCTCCAGCATGTGGATGCATTTTACGTGAAGCACGTGATTAGACTAGGTATTATTAAGATGGGGAAGGTCTTTTCACATATATTTAGCCATAATAATTATTTAATGTTAATATGAATCTTTTTTCAAAACCATTTATCCATGGTGAATCCGTGTAGTTTCTGGGGCAAAAGCTCCTGGTCCATATAGCATCTCTCTAATTTTTATCCTTACGTATGTATGGGTTCAACCACTGGTATTAATTATGCATATAGTCATATAATGTAGGGAAAACTGCGGAAACATTATTATGAAGAAGGGGGGTGGGTGGTGGAAACAACGGGATGGAGGAAATCTCCAGCCTCGTTAAATTTGTAATATATTGATGTAGCGGGAAAGAAATTCGCAATGTGCCGATAAATATATGGTTCAGTTTTATATTTGTCTGGTCTCCTTTATTTTCAATCGAGCTCTTATTTATCGAGTAACATGCGTTTTAACCAAATTGCAAAAAAGACTCAAGGATGTCTAATGTCGTAGGCTCTCTTTGATTTTAGAACTCGCGATTGATATTGAATAATAAATAATAACAAACAGCAAAGATTAAATAAAAATGTTACGTTATTTATCAACAATAACCAAAAGCTCGGGATTTGGGAGATGCTAATAGATGGAATAGGACTGTTTTATAGTTTTCCAAGTTTAGTGGAAAAGCGATTTCTCGAGTAGCTATTTTTGGCAAAAATTGGAAACATATTTATATACTATCCCACTGCTTTTAAATACAAAGATAGAAATGTTATTTTCTACAATGCTATTACTCTCCTTTCTGATAAGCTAAAAAATTCCCTCGAATATGACTATAGGTGTAACACTCAACAACCAAAATTTTGCAACGCAAGTGCACCGTCAAATCCATGTAGCTTGAAGACAGTTTACTAGAACTGGACGTAATTCTCTCGATGCTCCAAGACAAAAGGGGCAAGAGCAAGGATATACGCCACAGGTCTTAAAATCCTTGCAGTGACATATTTCCCTCGTCCTCCACTTGGCAGGCATAACACTTTTGAAACGAAAATTTTTTGAAACGTAAGTTGCACCCTCAAATCCTTACAGCTTGAAGACAATTTACAAGAACTCGATGTCAGTTTCCTGATGCTCCAGGACAATAGAAGCAAGAGCAAGTCTATAGGCCACAGACCTTAAATTCCTCACAAGGACATATATTTCCCTTTTCCTCCGCTTGGCAGGTATATCCTTCCATTGCTCCTCTCTCAAATGAGCAAGTAAAGCTGCCTCACAGAAGCCCTCTGCCACTTGCCTCTTGCTGCAAAGATACTGTATACGCTCAGACAACTGGAATAGTAACAAAACTAGAGTCAAGAAAAAGATAAGATTCAAACCTTCCTTGAACAGATTCTGTTGTGACAAAGCCAATAGGCCACCGATGAAGCTCTCTGGCAATTGAATCGTCTGGTATATGCATCCCCCATTTACCAGAAGATTGCTCTGTGAAGTACAACGCCACAGCAGACTGAGACATTTGAAGTCCCCCTTCACTTTTCACTGAACTGCAGCAAGATGCACAAGAAATTTTTAAAGATCACTGTCAAGGGAGATTGAGACTGCCGTTCCCCATATTTTAGCCCATAATATATAGAGATTCACAAAGAATAAAAACTTCAATGAAGAAACCCTTCCAAGTGATATCAAATACACTAGTAAAACGTAGTTATTTGCCAAACAAACACCAACGATATTTTTGGGGGAAAAAATTATGTGGAAGTTCTTAATTTCCAATCACACCAAAAGAAATAACTTTCAAGAATAAAACAAGAACAGGAAATTACCCAGAAGTCCATAAATATATATCAGAAGGATGAGGTGCACAAACAACTGCTCCCTCTTCAAAAAGGCCTTCCTTGTATGCTCGGAGATGAACTCTAAGGAAACAGAGCTGACGGTCATGAATAATTGAGCTTCCATGGCCCAGATCAAACTTTGTTTCACCCTTCATAATTTTAGAGATTCTGGTATTTATGTCTGCTACATGAGGAAATAGAAGCAACTGACTAGCTTGGATTTCATTGAGGAAAGCAGTCAGCATACAACCCGTCCTTGCTATAGTTCCATCAAATGAATTACCATCATAGTCAAATGATGAAATTTTAAAGCTTCCACCACAAGGGTTCGGTAATGAATTGGCATTAGTCACATCTTCCCTGGTTGAAACTTCAGGAGGCCCCATTGCACTGGTCTCTTTGTTACAAGTGTTGCGGACAATACTCCAAGGGCGGAAGGGAACTCTGAAAGGTCTTATGGAAGGAGGACAAAGTTCTGCTTTTTGGTCAAATGCAGCAGCTTTAGTTGCCATAAAACATGAGTATGCCTTACAGTCAGGGAAATCTGAAGGAAAAAATGGCAGCCCCAACTGCATAAAAGAGAAAATTTTCAATTTTTAGTAATTCGTATTTCATACAGAAAACTGCAATTTCATGATCATCATTTCAGGCACATATACTTACTTCAGAAGCAATCCAGTGTTTTTCTCTCAAACCTATTGCATGCGCCCCATTAGAGATGAGAGAAATCCAGAAGGTCCTGATCCAATTTAAGGGAAGTATAACCGACCATCTAGAAGGTAATCAAAGAAACACTTATTATATAGTAAAGGACGGTGAAGCTTTTTGAGCTAAATTACTTCATGAATGTCAAGGGACATATTTGATGTCATGATGGCATTAAGATGTAGATTATCATACATACACTATCTTATTATTTTCTTATATATATCTTAAAGCAGGTGATAAAATAGCCATTTATTTGTTTTCAAAGAATATAATTATCTGGTACTTCATAGATGTTCATTAACAAAATCAATTACCTCAAACTAAATAAACACAATCAATCCACAGAGACTAAGTAATCTTGTGCACCATATCAATGTACACGTGTTATTTTCAGGCTGAAATAATCACTGCATATAAATCGAAAAGGAGAAAAAATATATAAAGAGGAATTTACCCTATAACCAATCCCTTCTTATCATTTTTTAAAAGCAGAATAGGGCAAGATCTCGAGCACTGCACCTTGGTTGAAGAATTTACCTCCCCAGAATTTTCATCATCAAGACAGAAATAAAGCATGCGTTTGTGATGTTTCTCCTTAGAAAAGACACTCTCTTCCACTGGGGGCCTCACCCCTATGGTAGTAACATCCCAAAGATCACTATAATCAGACTGGTTGTCTTCAAGCTTTGACCATGATGATGAGGGTAAGTCTTGATTCTTGTCTAATATTTCTTCCAAGCCAGCAAGCTCTTTGCATTTAGCTTCTTGTGCATCACACAGTGCCTCAGTTGAAGTAGGCTCCATTGGAACTGTAGTCCTTTTCTTGGGCAATTCTCGAGGATCCTTAACATTAAGAGATAGCATTGCATAAGAAGAAAAATGCTCCTCATCTTTCAGCGTAGATAACCATCTATTCTGAGAAACATAGTCCTTTTCTGTGGCCACATGTTTCCTTAATTGCCAATGATTCTCTGAAACACTGTGAAGCCACCAAGTAAAATAGATCATTTTTGGATCATTAACCAAATAAAAAGCAAAGTATTTTTGTACATAAAATAACTAACCCTGATATAGGATGCAATATCTTTTGAAGAAGTTGAAATGCCCCTGATCCCATTAACTCTAGTTTTGCAAGTTGACCCTCTAGTGAAACACAACCAATCAAGATGCCCATCTCATCCATCTGAATGATAATAAACATAAAAAAAAGTATATATATGTAAGTTTCAAGAGAATGGACATCAGATATTTTCCACATTTAAGTCCCACAACTTCAAGAGGGAAATTAAAACCTTGGCCAAGGAACGTATAACCAACTTAGAGATTCATTAGACCAGAAATCTCATATTGGAAATAACATCTATTTCTAAAAATTTCATATAAGCAGCCAACGTATGATGAGAAACTAGCGAGACAAGAAAGGCTTTGTTTAAGGTAATAAGAACAGAGAATAGCACAGTAAAAATGGAACGTTATTGTTACAAAAACCTATCACGTTATCCACTCCTCCATATTTTCATCTTTATCAAGTAAATATATTCCATGAAAAGACAAAAGAAAAAAAGTACCATAGAATAAGGAATAAAGGAAGAAAGTGCACCTCTTTCTGGCAGGCAAGTTTTAGAGTATCATATCCTTCTTTAAAAGCAGAAGCATGAATCCACACCCAAAGCTGTCTGAAGGAAGCACCATGCTCCGTTCCATCTGACTTTCTACTTTCGTTCACATAAGTTTTTATTGACTCGCCACTGATTTCATGCTGTCTAATAGAAGTCCAATGCTCTCTATCATCTACCTCTATACTCATATGCTGAGACATGGGTCGCCACATATAGGTCACAGGAGCAATTGCCTGAGAAACTGGTGCTCCGACCTGATAAAGCTGTCAAGAAACAAAAGTTATTTTTGTTTTAAAACCCTTAGTCACCCTGGTCTGTGGAAGAGTATGCAATAGGATGACCTACCATTGCAGCTCCATAGGTGATACCAGAAAGAACAGAATCATCATTATTTTCAGAAGGAGCTAATGGGGAAGGCACCAGGACCTTTCTTAATGCTGAAATTAATGAATCCTGGAAGCAGATACACAAGATTCAACCTTAAATAAAATTAAACATGTCTAAATCAGAAGAATAGTTCAGTCTCTTACACGCACAAGAATTTTGGGGTCGGGTGGGGGAAGCAAATATTTCCCTTAAAAAATAAATAAATAAAGAGAATGCATACCTCTGGACCCTCCAATTGGATAGCACTGTAATAGCTTGCATCATGTACAAGCGCCCCTTGTTTGAACCTTTTTAAGATTGCCCTCGAACCCCTTCCCCTGCATAAACACGCACAATCCTTGTTGGTGTTTCACAATAATCATATCAGTCCCATGGTCCAATTCAAACTTGTCAAACATTATTAAACATTAAGTCTGATTCTACATTACAACTTCAAGTTTATTCTGATTACTCCTTCCATTACTCTTTTTTTTTTTGAATCAAAAAGGATCTTTCCTACTTTTAATTGATTAAAACCAGAGTCTTCGGCTCTTAATCCATGAACATTACATACCTTCCTTGCAGACCTAGAGGAAGGTGGTAACCCCAAAGCTTGGTCATGGTGAACCGCTTTGCATGCCAAACATGAGTTCTCAGCCTCTTAGTTCCATCCCCAGAAGTACAAAAACCACTCTCCGGGTTCATTCGAAGTTCATGCCTCCTACGAACGTGACGAGGAAGTTTCTTTGTTTGGCCTTTGTCCAAATTTAATTCAGAATGGCTGTTATCAAATATTCCTAGCTTCTGCCTCTTTCTTCTACATCCCTTTCTCGTAATTTGTTTGTCAAAAGCCGTTGTTCTTCTTCTCTTGTTTCTTTGAGACCTATAATCACCGTTTACTCGATTTGATATTATTGAGTGAAGACTCTCAAGCTCAAGAGCTCGGGATTCTGCGTACTTCTGCACATTGATTTTGCGAGGTGGCATAGCTGCCGAAACTTGAGGTCGTCTGGTTCCTTCAGCAACCATCTTAAACAAGTAAACTGGTAAAAACAGATAAAGAGCTAATAGTGGAGATAAATAGCAGCCGAGTGGTGGCCAGTGCCGCCGCGGTTGATGTCGGCGTCGAAACTAGTGACGGAAACAGTAACCACGCCCTAACAAGTGAGTCGACAACCCCTAACGGTCGATGGTCCAGGACAGTCGAAGAAATTCCAACAAACCAAAACACAGTTCGTTGCTAGTACTATTCCTCGCTCCTTAGTCCTTTCTAAAGTCGCACTTAATCAGATTTAGTTTATAATTTTTTTACTAGTAAATATTTTATTTTATTTTATTATGTTTTACTTATTAATTATCTAAAAAAAATAGAAAACACACTTTTGACAAATTTAAAACTAAATTCAATATTTTAAACAAATTTAATTGGATTTCAATTTGGTATCGTTTTGAATTGTGGCAACCCATTAATTTTAGAGTCCCATTTAACCAGGTTTAGTTAATAATTTTTTTACTATTTAAATTTTTTATTTTATCATGTTTTACTTATTAATTATATCAAAAAAAATAGAAAACAAAGTTTTGACAAAGTTATAAAAGTAAATTCAAGATTTTAAACAAATTTATTTGGATATAAATTTGGTATCATTTTGAACTGGGGCAACCCATTAATTAGTCAATTAAATATTGTCTAAAACAGACTAATATGATTTGAAAACCTAAGAACCTAATAAAAATTCTGATTAAATGTGAAAGAGACTTTTTTTTGGTAGGGAAAGCTGCTTAACACATAGTAGCATACTATATCTTATAATCTCTTATCAAGTTCAAATAAGATTTGAACACAAAATTTTTATAATAGAAATGATTAAATATTATTGTACTCCATACTCAATTATTAAAATATTTTTTTGGATGAAATATAATAGAAATGATTAAATGTTAACACATGTGGGTGTTGCTGGTATAAAATCGTTGATCCCCTATCTACTCCCACTTACACGCAAACGGCAAACTTTTCATATATTTGAATTTAGAAAATACTCAATTAGTCAATTAATTATACCACCTTTCTTGTCACTTTTTAATTGTCATCCCAAATTTTGCCGCTTTTTATGTTTGCACATGGCACTAAACTACTGGCCGATGCATGACTTTGTTGACAACACCGTAACATGTCAACCACTCTACATAACGAATTTGAGGGTTTGCTGCTTTTGCCAGGATTCTTATTCAATATATATATATGCAAAGGTCACACAGTACTCATTGACATGTCCTCAAGTTGAGTTCCGGACCTTGTAGCTCAAACTGTGACCAATTTCTATCACACTAATTATTCTACTATATATANTTTTGCCGCTTTTTATGTTTGCACATGGCACTAAACTACTGGACGATGCATGACTTTGTTGACAACACCGTAACATGTCAACCACTCTACATAACGAATTTGAGGGTTTGCTGCTTTTGCCAGGATTCCTATTCAATATATATATATGCAAAGGTCACACAGTACTCATTGACATGTCCTCAAGTTGAGTTCCGGACCTTGTAGCTCAAACTGTGACCAATTTCTATCACACTAATTATTCTACTATATATATTTGAAGAAAATTCTTCGTTCCCCTTAGTTCTGAATGAATACAAAAAAGCCTATAAAAGACAAACGTTGCTGCAATTGCATCAACTAAGCACAAGAAGATGGAACTCCGTAATGCTGATAATGGTTCTCCAAGTAACACTTTTCTGACACTGACTAAATAATACCCAATCTAATGTTTGAATTACAATTAAAAAATGGAATAAAGTGAAAGCACTAAACAGTACAAACCTAGGCAGTACAATGTTAATGAATAGTACAATCCCAAACTCATGTTGCTAATGCTATATTTAAAGGTTCTCCATCGGTGTAAAGGGAATACCCTTGGGTCTGATAACCCGATAACTCACAAAAACAGAGACACATAGTGCTGCTACTGATAGTATAAGAGAAAAAGCACTGGCAACATTCCATGAGCTACTTGTGGCTGACTTGCCAAGAAAAGAGCTGCCAAGAGATATATCAAGGGGAACCCAATCACAGTTAACGGAGTAGTGTCCAGAACCAAGCCATGGCTTACCATCAACTGGATACCAGAATGCAACTGACATCTTACTGGATCCGCCAATGGTGAATTCTACATCCTGCACGGCCAGGTAACATCTTATACCATTTTATGTTTTTTTCCCATATAAACCAAGTTCAGGACTACAAAAAATACCACAACATCATTGGAATAAAAATATGCAGGGGCTTTCAGTTTTCTACTCAACAGGGTTGATGTAGTTAAAATTTAGTGAGGAAGAATACAGAAATACTTACATGTCAAACACAAACAACATAGTTGAGAAGACCTCCCTCCAATGACATCCATTAAGGATTTAGAACAATATTGTTAGAAGTAAAAAGAATGTTCTTTCATCTTTATTTCCTCCCCCCACCCCCCAAAAAAAAAAAAAAACCCTATTTATGTGGCAAAAAGTCCAGAATTGTTCATTTTAATGAACAAAACAAGTGTATCTCAAAACAAACAGGAGAAGAGCTCTTCCAACAATGAAACAGCAGAGGCCTCTAATTGAACAGCATAGTTCATCACATCACCTGGAGCAATCTAAGCCAATATCAATCAAAATTGATCAATGATAAAGTTTATACAGTAGGCCCATCAATAATCCTCTAGGTTTGACAAGAACTCAGGAAGCAACTTATACCCAGAATTCAATTACTGGAAAGTACATAGCATGGGCAGTTCAATGCCAGGCTCTTAGCAAATTAAAATTTTGACTGCAGCATATTAGTTTCTAACCTGTTGAAGACGATCCATGGTTCTCAAAGGCCTAGAAAATTCAAAGAAGTATGTTCCCTTCTTTCCGTTGTCTGCATATGGACTCTCATCCTCTATGAAACCTGTTAATAGGCAAGCAAGGAAGTTTAGTAATTCATAAAAAAAAATGCAAAAAAAATGGTAGGGTAAAGAAATGAGGAGATATCAAATATATGGCAGCCTCTGTAAGGCAGATTTGCATAAATGGTGCTGCAATAGAAGCCAACATATGCTTTGACAAGATAAGTAATTCTTGGAGGCAAGAAGCCATAAGAAACAAAGTTGGTCATCGTTCTTGTATGGGTCACTGAAACTTTGACACTTAGTGGGGATTTATCTCACCTAGACGACACTAATCATATACTATTGAAAGCAACTGGCAATTAGGCATGTATAAAGATTTTAATGTTATTATATCAAAATTTATAAAGGACACAGTGTATCTGCATGCTTATCTCAAGTCTATAAACTGTTTAATTCATGAGAAGTATATATATAGGGCCATATACTTTCTCAACTACTCAGGAAATATCATTTTAAAATGCCTGTCACCACCAACAAATGTTTCAGACTTAAGACTCTGGACTGAGCTCCCAACTATTGTTAAGTGATAGAATATCCATACTTATATATTGAACCTGCAAAAGAATTAGCCACCTGAGTGAACTGTAAAGCTGCTATGCCACCAAGCACCCTTCCAGTCATTCTGAGCACTTGAATCGTTTGCTGACAATAGAACAAAGGCCAACCTTTAGTACCACAGAAAACAAGGATAACAACATAAAAGGTAATGGACAGGTGGAAGGGACTGAAGACAGGATTAGATGTACCAACAATGTTCGGATCCACAACAAATGAAGAAATACGTAAATGCCTGGTTTAAGATGTGTCTAATTCTTTAAAAATGGATCGTAATAAGTTTTCACCCAGCTCATAACACATGAACCCACAGGAATTTTGTTCCTCACTTTGGACTAAACTAGTAATTCTTAAATCATAAATATTATGAACCAACAATTTTCCTAAACAAAATCTACTAAGAATTTCAAACAGAGATTTATGATTATCATAAATCTCAAAGTAGGAAGTTTACTCACTGAAATGGTCCATTTCAAAGGAAAAGGAAATGGCATCATCTGATCCTTGTGGAGGCTTCATATTATATTCAAATTAAGCACAAAGAGAAAGTATTTTGAGATGTTGGTGTCATGGAAACAGAACAGAAATAAATAAAGGAATTAACCACGGTGGAGTACTGCTTTTTATAGCGTTTACTAGTCTTTAGCTGTGGTCCCAACAACTGTGCTTGCCAATTTATAATTCATGTGAATTTTAAACTTACTTTACATATGATCACCTTTATCTGAGTTTAGGCAGTTCAAAGTTATCTACGTAATCTTAGATTTGAAAATACTTTTATCAAAATCTTCAGCACCTTTCCCTCCCCTATACAGCCTTAAATAATTTTCACACATTCCTTTCCTATGACGTGGATGAAGCTATCTCCAAAGTAATTTGAGACATGAACATGACCACATCTAATCATTGGCTAATCCTTTTGGGATCCAACTCTTGTAAAGTTGTATCAGTTTTAAATTGTGATATGTGGGACACAGATCATCAATTTTTTTTTCAGAAACCAATTAGAAAAACTTTGAAGTATGCAAAGTTAGACGGCGTTAATATCAATCAAGAAACCCAATTTGTCTTGGCTAAGCTGAGGAATAAAATGATGGACCTTCGGGTGTATGGTTTAAAAGGAGAAGCGGGTAAAGGTTACTAATAGAGAAGCAAACTTAAAGGATTTATATTTTGATCTATTACCAATGTAAAACTCTACACGCTATCAGTTAACTAGAAAGTGCTACATCTTTGAAGTTATTAAGATATTTTACATGCAGTACAAGTTTTTAGCAAGATTTTTAATACATCCTGGATTTGGATCCAATCATATCACATGACTCATGTTGTAGAGAAATGATGATGTGGCAATACACAGTCAATGGTTCAGATGAGCTTTAAATTAAATGCACGGTTCAAATCTTCACAACATGAGTCATGTGACATGGCTGGATCCAAATCCGTGACAGCATATGGTTCACTGCCTGTGTAAAACTCTTAACATTGACAATGGATCAAAATTAAAAATCCATTTTAGAATGCTACATAGTAAAAAATATACTCAAGGACAACAAAAGTTGGAAAGGAAAAAAGGCAAACAGTAGGATCATATAAAATGTACATAGAAGAATGAAACTTATTTCAGATGAGTAGTTGAATTTTTGTCATGAAGAACATAAAAGGAATATATGAACACTGGAACAAAAGGCATTAGTGACACTGACAAGGAAGATGTGACCCCAGTTGTTTAGGCAAAAACAGGGCAAAAGAAAATGCTGCTCTTGTGCACATAAGTAAAATCGTGCATGCATTCATGCACAGTTCATGAATAATTTTGATATAATGTCATGTCAGTAAGGATAATTGAGGATACATGTGGAAATTAGTCTAAAAGTTTGTACTATTCAGCAGTCATTTCAAGATTTTAGAAAGCTTTGGAGGATCCTAGATTTCCATGGCATGAAGTGGACCACCATATGGAAGGTTAAGGAAATATTTCCACAATCAATATCAACCTGACAGCTTTGTGCCCTTTGTGGTAATCCCACTTGGTGCTTTCACCTCATTCATTTTGCTCTCTCTAATGGAATATTCTATTTTTCATATAAACATATACTTCTTAGTTGAGGCATATATTTATACATACCTGAACCTGGAGGACCATTTCCGTCCAAGTATCTACAGTGTGGATTCCAGGCATAAAGATCAACCAGATGACCAAACCTGTGCAGATAAAATTAAAAAGGTGAACCAACATATCTAATGGAAAGATATCCCTATTGTAGGATTACTCACCTGAACATGTTAATCAATACAATGAATGCTAAGGGATTTTGCTGTTTGTTACCTGTCACCTCCATTTCCATCTCTATTGTCTATAGGATTCCCGCCATAAAGCCGTCCTGGAATAGCATTTCCAATCGAGAAATGCATTATGTCCACTTCATGGCCTTTGCAGGTTTTGTTGGTGCAAGAGGTTGAATGTTCCTCACAGCCACCCATCTTATAACAGTAAACACAAAATTTTTATCATTCCAAATTTCACTAATATTTAGAAAGGAAGAGAATAGGGATTAGACTGAGAGCAATAAGAACTGCAAAACTTGAAGAAATTTCGAATAACGAAGAGCAGTAGACAGGAGACCAACTTACATTATGATAGGAGGCATCTTCCCCAATTTGAAACATAAGAGCAACAGATGGACAATTACTGCTATCGCTGCATTGCAAAAAATACACCAACTGAAAAAAACGTTTGTCATGATTTATAAATAAGGAGCGAAACTGTTGTAGAAAGAACGAAGCTTTTCTCTCTTTCCAACCATTTTGTACCCCAAGGACATAAGCGTAGAAGAATTATCAAGAAAATAACGTAAATAAATTTAGCAGTGAAACATCTTGAACTACGTGAACATAAAGCTAATAAATCTAACTTGTTTGCTTGTTATGGCTTACCCTTTTGAGTACGCATAGTCACCATCGACTTGCAGCGAAAAGAAAATATCGTGACCATCATGTAGACTCTGCACCAAACCATATCTACTGTGTTAATTTTTTTTTAAAAAAAAATAACTACCTAATAATAATTAAAGACAATTTGCAGGCAGGTAAAGACATGAAAAGCGATGATTGCAACCATGATTGGTGATTATGGATAACACCATGAAGTTAGATATGAAATAGGAAAAGTACCTTAACGGTCATCTTTCCGCCTTTGTATTCATTTTCAGCATCTGGGTCGAGAGCAGGGAGAAGAGAGAACTCGAAGCCATCAATGTCTTTCCAATCGTCGGCATGAGCATCAAGAGTAATGAGTCCAGGTTTGAACTCGGCCACGACTCCAATCTCCGAGTTGGAATCGCAGCTCCACTCACCTGACTCTTCGTGCGAGTTGACACCTCCGATCGAGGCGGCGGCCAACAAAAACAGGACTAACAGTATTCTAAGCATTATTATGCATACAATACAATGTTTTCAAGGTTTAGCAGAAAGACTGAGTAAATCGGTGCATATATTTTTTCAGCTTGACCCACAAGTCCGCGACCCAGTGGCGGCCTTCAATTCCCAGCAGGAAGGATCGCGCTTGACTTTTCTTTTGTTTAAACTTCAAAGAATTAAAATGTAGCACTAGCACATGCTCTTTTTTTTTTTTCTGGAGTTCTTCAAGAACATTCTTCTTTCTCTTTCTTTTTTCATGAACATTCGTCTTTCAACTATTTCGTTTCACAATTAAAAAAAAATGACAATAGGGTGACATAAAGGATGATAATATTTTCACATTTTATTTTATTAATATTTAAATATCTCATAAACTAAAATACTCTAATTTAATATAACAAGTTTTTGAAATTAATTAATTATAATATTTTTTTATAACTCTTATTAATTATAATTTTATTTTTTCTTTCAATAAGAATTAAAAAAAATTATCATTAATTTTAAAATTATATATTAAATTAAAGTAATTTAATCTATATCATATTTAAATATTAAATAGAGTATAATATTAATAAAATAAGATATAAAAATAACAACACCCTAATATAAAATCTAAATTGTACAACAAACATTTAGAACAGTTTATTCAAAGTTTTAGTTGGTTTTATTTATATTTATATGACTTAAATTAATATAAATGATGTCTACTAGGTTATAGATCAGTTGATCACAAATATCTTTTCGCAAGAAGAATGTCTTATATTTGAGACTTTTTATTAACAAAATGAGAGTTTTAAAGTGTTCCTCACTCAAAATTACAGTTGTGGGTGCTTTAACAGCAGAACCATTAGAACATAAATAACTCGCCTTAGATTTAATAAATATGACTCTATTCAAAAATTAAAATTAAGCCCTAGTTTTGGGTTATAAAAAAAAAAAAGTAATAGAAATTATGAGTAATGAAATACAGTAGTTGTCTTTTTTCTTTTTTCTTTTTTACTTATGTAATTGTACGCCACTTTTACACTTAAAATGTCTAAACTGAACTCGATTTGCTTTAGTTTTTACGAACTGGCTTTGAATTCTTTTTCTTTCTCTGATTCATGCATTGAATTCTTTTTAACCGATCAAATTTTTTAAATTTCATACACGTAGTATGTTAGAATGCATAAAAAAAATATAGATTTTATACCTAATAACGATATTACCTGCACGGCACCATAGTTATTTATCGGCTGCAGCGCAGCACAATTGTAGGCTTGTAGCACTTAAATTTTTATCTTTTTGTTTTTTTTAGAGTACTAATTTTGACAGCACAGCATCATCGTTGTTTAGTGAGTGTAGATAATTTGTCATTTTGTTTCTTTAGGTGTTTGGTATGAGAAATGTTTTATTCTCATCTCTAGTACATTTTCAGGAATGTGATTCCTAATAATAAAATTATTGAGAAAGTTGACAAAATGTATTTAGTTAACAATTAACTTTCTTATGAATACTATCATTCCCATATTTGGTTAAGTTAGCCAATTCTCAAGAATATAATTAATTTTTTCAAAAATATCCTCAAATAAAAGAAAATAATCTCTCTTTTTCCTTTGCTTGATTATATACTTTTTCCTTTTCTGCCTTTCGTTTTTTTTGCTTTGTTGAGTGGTTGATTGTGAGTGAGGGTTTTGATTCAGTGTTGTAGGAAGTACACATCCAAGATGAGGTCCATTGACGTGATGAAATGTTGGCCGTCTAGTAGCAACTCTGACCAGGTGAGCCATGAAGACATGGAGTCCTAGCTTCCTTCAATGACAGTTCCCAAGTTCCGCTGGTGGTCCGACGAGGTCTGCAGCAGTGAGATCCAAAACTTGTATATCAACCCAGCAATTCAGAAACTTAAAAGGCTAAACAACAATAAACAAATAATCATAAATTAGTTTCAAATACAAGCAAGTATGAAGATTCAAACAATTGTATTTTAGCAAACAAGAAATACAAACAATTATACTGGAATTGGAAATGACTCAGTTTAAGAAATTTCACATCTTTAAGAGTGGCATTTAATTGAAGAAACCCAAGAAAGGTTCAGAATTCATATACATGAATCTAGAGATCAGTAACAATATGGTAATTTAAAATTTTCTACTTGGGTAGGAAAGAACTGCACAATCTTATAGATTTTTCACCAGATTCTAAATACAGAGAAAATATTTTATGGGAAAAACATACATAATACTCAAACATAGGAAATGGAATGAAAGAAAATTACTCGAGCATCCAGCAAAGTGTTATACACTTTACAAACTCATGACGGTGAACAGACACATCGACGGCTACCTCGCACAAACGATGAGGGAGGAGCGGCAATAGATGAGGATGATGAGGAGGGCAAAGAAGGAAATTTTTTTTACCATTTCCAGGAAAGTCTTATTCCTGACTCAAGAGGTGGGAATGTTTTATTCCGCTCTCCAGTGTAAATTTTCATTCCCGAATATCTTTTATGCTTAGGAATGATTTTGTATCACTTGTATCAAACATGATTCTCATCTCACTTTCCCATAAATGTTCAAATATGATAGGTACCAAACACCACCTTAGAGTTTAGAGTACTCATTTTGAGTCAACTTTTTTACCCTTGATTATTTTCTTTCAGGAAAGTCCACCACAACTACCCTGTTTACAGCTGGCATTGATTCCTTATTTACTGACAAAGTGTTATGTCAAGAGAGAATAAGATGTTTTAGTGTGACAATATTTTTATTATTTTAAATTTTTAAATGATTGATTTTTTTTTTTTGAAAAAAATTGTAGTTACGATTTTGAATTAGAACACATAACTCATAAGCTATGNATAAGATGTTTTAGTGTGACAATATTTTTATTATTTTAAATTTTTAAATGATTGATTTTTTTTTTTGAAAAAAATTGTAGTTACGATTTTGAATTAGAACACATAACTCATAAGCTATGCTACATAGGTATTGGTATGGCTTTCGCACTCGATATGATACGAAACGCATGAATAATAATTTTTAAAAAATAATAAGGTACGATTACGCTACCTTGTATGTGTGTGTATATATATATATAAAACAAATAAGAGTTCTTTTTTTCAGTAGAAGTTGAAGCCATATAATTACTTTAAATATAGCTAAAAAAATTAACTTCAACTGAATGCCATATTATTTTAATTCAATAGAAAATAAAATAGGAGTTGGGTTTGTGAATGATCAAAGCTAATGACGAATAAGATAGTAAGTGTAAAACAATGTTAAAATGAGCACTTTAGCTATTTCAAAATATAGCAAATTTTTTTTTTTTTATAAGAAAAGAAGTCGAGATGAGTTTATTTCTTTGGTACGAGTATCAAGTTTTCGATATGTCTTAAAAATGGATGACACCAAAAGTACTCGTGCAACATAACTCATAAGCCTTAAGGATAATCTTAATATCACTCAATGATAAACTATTTTGTTAAATTTTCAAATGATTGATACAATAGTTTTGATGTTAATGTTGATTTTTAAATTTTATTTCAGATATATGTAGAGACTTTATAGAAGAGTTATGGTTTGTTCTTATACGAACAAGCTAATAAGAATAACAACTACTATTGCTGCTAATATCATCATCACCACTATCAGTGGTAATACTACAAATGATAATCATTAAAGTTATATTTTTACTATCATTATATGGTACCTTATGTATTATTTGGAAAGCTTTGGGTTTTTAGGGATAATTAATATAAATAAAAAATAATACAGACAAAAACTAAATTGGTCATTGGATGCAATACTCATTGCACGTGCATATTATTAAATTACTAATGGCATACTGAGAATAGAATGCATGTTAGTCACATAAATAAAAATAATGCCTATTAGAATCATCAACAATGTGATGTTAGAAGTCTAATTTATTCTACTAATTACAATTGCATCGGCTACAATTTGTATATTTAAAATTATAATTTATTGTTAGTTTCTGATTTTAGGTTGTCTTGTTTTAGTTACATCTTTCATGTTAGGCCCTAAGTTTTTGTTTTTTTATATCATTAATGTATTTCAGCAATTAAAGTATTTAATTATTAGAGTGATTTATGTTCTCATGACTTGTGGATATTGTCTTCGAATTATAGGTCATAGCCAAAAGTATATATAAAAAAAAATCAAGCCACTTGTAACTGAATGATATTGAGATAGTCTTCAAGATTGATGACTTTTATGTTCTAATCTATAATTGTAGCTAAAATTACAAAAAAAATATATTTTTTTTACTGTATTGATAATTGTAATTATTTTTAAATGAAAATAATATTTTGTCATTGCTAAGCAATGAATAATGTTATTTACATTGACATAAATGGTATTACTAATCTAGTTTTATTTATTTTAAACAATGTTCAACATCCATATTTTATGATTTTTTTTCTGCTACGTAAGAGCACAATATGTTAAAAAAAAGACATAAAAATATATGACAAAAATAGAACATATAATATAAAATTTTATAATTCTTATAATTAAAGGAGGTGCTACTAGATTTATAAATTATTAGCATCCACATTTTATGATTTGTATTATGTTATTTACTCTTTTAAGATAATACTTTAATGGTTAAATCATAGAAATTTAATGTTTAACTTCTAGTAAATTTTTTGTAAGTGTTCATTATCCCAATGAATTGTCTTTATTTTTTTTGAGTAAAACCTCTTTTTAGTCATTGAAAAATACAGTTATTGACAAATTCATCATCCAAAAATTTTTGGTGACAAATTGGTCATTGAATTATTATTTTATTGACAAATTAGTCCTCCGGTAGGCAAGATCAGTGAAAAGAAAATGAGGACTTAAATGAAAAAAAAAGAGGGCTTAAACATAGTTAGGCAAAATCAGTGAAAAAAAATTTAGGAAAATGGTCTGCAGGGGTTCAGAACTTTTCTTATTAAAGTACCAGATGATTAATTTGTCAGACATAATAATAATTCAAGGACCAATTTGTCACTAAAAATTTTTGGAGGACGAATTTGTCAGTAATTACATTTTTCAAGGACTAAAAAAAGGTTTTATTTTTTTTTTATTTTTTATTTTTTTAATCTTTTTGTAACACTTCATAGAGTTTTGTTTCCGGTTTAAACTTGACAATCTATTAATTTTAAATTTTATTTAATATTTGATATTTAAGGAAAAATCAATATACATTATTTTAATATATATATATGATTTTTTTTTTTATGTGAATGAGTTTATTTATCTTGAAAGATATAAATAAATATGACATTAGTATAGAAAAAACTTAAGTAAAGTTCGTTACATACTTGTAATATTATTCTCCTAATATGTGTGTTATTTCTATAACTCAACACCATATCATATCTCATTAATATTTTTTAAAATCTCACATTAACCCAACCTCAAATTTTCTCTCCCACCCACCTGATCCACGCCCAAATCTCCCTCCCCCCACCCACCTCCACCGTCCCTTGTTCCCTGTGCAAAAATGGTACAGTTCAAGTTTTGAAGACTCCATTTTTCACTAATAGAAACACAATTTGCAAAGAGATTTATTGAGTTCGTTCCTAAAAGGGGTTCTTTTAGGCTAAAACTCTAGAACTCTCGCCTCATCACCGTCGAAAAGGTCGATGAGGGGGTCTGGGCTAGGCTTGGTTTTGCCCAAAGAAGCCATAATCGCAAGGTGGAGGTCCTTGTTTGAAATGGGTGTGAAGGAAAATGATTAAACGTCAACAACCTCAATTGAAGGAGGCAATTGCAAAACTGAGACATTAGCGGCAACCATTTTTGCTGAGGGAATGAGCGATGGTGGATGTGGGTGGGAGAGAGAAATTTGACACAAGCCAGGTGGGTGGTGAAAGGAGAAATTAGATGTGGGGCCAATGTGAGTTTTTGAAGAATATTAATGAAAAATACAATGACACTAAATTATAAAAATAATACATATATAATATTTTGATAAGAAAATAGTAACACAAACGTATGAGGACTTCACTTTAGTTTTGTCCTTACTATTAACCCTGATTCCAGTCCGATGATCTGATTTCTCTAAACCCATAAACCCTGCAGCTGGGAGGGTCCGTCAGACTCAGACACACTGGAGTGGTTCATTAAACAAGAAATAAATCTCATGAATCTCCAGATCTGTTCAGTCACCTATTATTAATTAAATTGATCGGCAGCTCTCGAAACCCAAGCGCGAAATGACGACCAGAGATGTTTTAGTATGCTTATTGATTCTAACTTGTTCGATTTCAGCTGCTTATGCTGATTCCATCAATGGCTGTGGTGGCTTCGTCGAGGTAAATGAATGTCTACGAAACAGATAGAAAGGATTCAAAGTGTTCGAATGGCCGATGTTATCAAAGATTGCTGTTACTATATCTTCTCTTCGAGTTTGACTTTTAGGCACTGAAATAGAAACATAAATGCATGGATCTGAAATTTATGGTCGAACTGATATTGTTCGAGTTCATCCTCGTACTTACAATTGTCTTAACTGGAATTTTCTTGTTTAGTTGGAATCTCTGTTTGCTTATTTCTATAATTTTCTTCCGATGTTTATGTTTGCTTCAAATTCATGCGGACTTGAATTCCATATCTCAGGCGAGCTCTTCATTGATAAAGTCGAGGAAACTAACGGATGCCAAATTGGATTATTCACATATCACGGTATGTTTGGCTAGTGACTAAACTGAGACTGATTGCTTCCCTAACCGGTTACCGGTTATTGTCTCTTGAAACTTTGTCATTTATTTGTTCATGTTCTCATAAAGTTTATTCACTGAATGATATTCAACTAACTGATATGAATGGGAATATATATATACACACAGTTGTCAAGTGCAAAATTATTCTGTTATTTGGTCCATATTTTGGTTAGGAAGTGTATTTATTTTGAATGATGAATACAACAACGTTACTGGCTTGAAATCTTTGTTATTGAAAATGGTAGATTAAAGAAAAACAAAGCATTCTTAAATATTGAGAGGAAGATATAATGCAACATTATGGGTGTTAGATGTTGCATGTGCTAGGGAATATTCCTGTTGTTTCTTAAATACAGTGCACTCACTTGAACTTGCATTCAACAACATTTGCTTGATTCACTTGTAGGTTGAGCTTCGCACAGTGGATGGACTGGTAAAGGATAGAACACAATGCGCTCCAAATGGATACTACTTTATTCCAGTATATGACAAGGTAAATCTTGGCATGAATTAGTGGGAAAAAAAAATAGAGGTACAATTTTATTACTTAAGATGGTCAGCATTTTGCAAAATCCTCTGCCAGGGGTAAGAAGTTTTTTTTTTTGCCCCCTTCTTTTGCAGTCTATGGGGCTAGTTAGTGATTTTACTGGTGAAGTATGTTGACTAATTGCTTATTATTTATTATTGTGGGACAGCCGGGGTTCACTATTTCATGTTAATTGAAATACAGTTTCTCTACCACCCCATTTGAATGGTTTGTGAGTATATGGGAAGGGCATTATGGAAAACTTTTCAAGCACGAACATTGCTCCAAAAGCTCCTTCCAATGAAAAATTACCCAGTTTACAACAGAAAATATGTTAAAAGCACAACCTCTTAAAAGAAAATTAGTTATTGTACCTTTAGCTATAAGAAATTAGTGGGGAGAACTTCAAGTGCAGTATATAAGTTACTCTTTCTGTAATTTATCAGAAAGAAAGTTGTTGAAGAGGTCTCTTGGTTTGTTTTCTAGGCGGATCATATCAGGTGGATTAAAGATAGGTTGACTTTAAAATGATTTAAGTGGTTCCTAAAGATACTTCCAGTGTTGCAGTTATTTTAAATATGGATGTTCTTTCAATTTTTCTGATTATCATCGTATTACGTCTGATGCTTCATGAATCACTTGTTTCAAGTGGAGACTTAGATGAAGTGACGTGTAAATGTTACTTCTAATGATATTAATGAGCGTGCGGTACTTAAATTTTACATCAACACAATATTGCAATTAATGGGTGTGCTTGCTACCATTGGCTTTTATCATCAGTTTATTTATCCTCTCGTAATTTCCTGTCTACATGATGTGTTATTAAGGCATATACCATCCTTGTGAAAACGCTCATCTACTATTCTCACTGCAATTATTTTCTCTTCAGGGTTCTTTTGTAATTAAAGTTAATGGACCTGAAGGATGGTCATGGGATCCAGATAAGGTACAGTTCTCCTTTTTCTATCACGTCTATATGCATGCATGATATGCTTGTTGACTTTTTTTTATAGATCTTGAGATTTGACAAGCCATTCTGAAAATATTTTCTATAAAATCTGACATTCTACAGGTTCCGGTGGTGGTTGATGATAATGGTTGCAATGGCAACGAAGATATAAACTTTCGTTTCACAGGGTTTGGATTATTTATTGGATTTTTATTTTACTTTACGTCCTGTGAACCCCATGCTTGTCCTTGTTCAAAATTACCTACAGAAGTTTGTATTTTGTAGGTTCACTATATCTGGTAGAGTTGTGGGAGCTGTGGGTGGAGAAAGTTGTTCAGTTAAAAACGGAGGTCCTTCAAACGTAAGGGTTGAACTTTTGTCTCCCGCTGGTGATATAGTCTCTTCTGTCTTAACTTCTCCATCAGGGAGTTACTTGTTTACAAATATCATTCCAGGTGGGGAACCAATTTACTTCTTCCACAAAGTTTTTGTGTTTATGTTTCATATAGCAACTCCTTTATTTGCACTCTTGAGGAAATTACCAAATCATAATCAAGATTCATGTATATAGTGTAATTATCTTTGATTGGTAATGCTTCCATGCTACACAAGAAGATTGCTTCAAGAGACTCTTTCAAGGTAGGGAATATGTGACATAATCTTGTCACATACACTGAAGGTTTTGAGGATTTTCCTTTTTGATGAATAGAACTTTGTGAAAAACAATTAAGGGCAAATGAATGGTTTGGAGGTAACAAAGGAGAATTTACTGAACAACACAAAACATAGTGTTGCTAGGAGGTGAAAAAGATTAACTTTTTGTGAGATGTACTTGAAGATATGGATCTATATTGGCCAGGGAGGCTAATAAAAATTAAATATGACCAACAGCATTACTCCTTGGATGCAGGGAACTATGAACTACGTGCTTCACATCCTGATATGAAAGTTGAAGTTAAAGGTTCAACACAGGTTTGAAGCCTTATTTTGTGCTACTTTCAACATCTTGCATTATATTCATTCTATTCTCTTTCAAAGGTCACAATTTTATCTCATTATATATTTAACATGCTTGCATATTCTTTTGTTTTTCCTTTTTTTTGGATAATGCACTTCTTGCAGGTGGAATTGGGCTTCGGAAATGGAGTAGTTGATGATGTTTTCTTTGTCCCTGGGTATATTGTCAGTGGGTTTGTTGTTGCTCAGGTAATATTTGTGAAAGAAATTTTATTTTCACTCTTATTGTGGAATTGATATTATTATAATTCATCATAAAGATTAAAGGCCTATTTATATCTGGAACTCTTTTCAAACCAAGAATAAATTCTTGTTTGCCTCAACTGCTTCTTCTATTCATATTATTATAGTGTGTTGAGGGTGTTAGTTTGGCTTTCAAGCTGCTTAAACTTTCAAATATAATTTGATGTAGTTTATTGTTTAAGTTTACAGTTTATTTGTGTTGGCCTTTTATCCCTTCTTTTGTAGTTATGTCGTTTTCCTTTCATGCTTGTTTTTCCAGGGAAATCCAATATTAGGAGTCCACATTTACTTATACTCAGATGATGTTTCCGAGGTAGAATGTCCACAAGGTTCTGGCAATGGCCCTCGGCCAAGAGCAGCTCTCTGCCATGCTGTATCAGATGCTGCTGGAAAGTTCACATTCAGTTCAATTCCATGTGGTACTTATTCTCTCTGTTTTTGCACATTTCTACTGTAGTTGGGAGCCCTTTCACCAACTTTGAAACATATTAAGATGTCGCATTTAGAGTGTTGAATTTGTGGTTCCTATTCATTAAACAAAAGAAAAAAAGTTCTTTCCTAGAGTTTTCCGACATATTTTGCAAGTTTTTCATTTCATTTATTTTTGGAATGAACACCAGTGTGCAATGTATACTTATGCAAAAAGATAAACTTTGTTTACCAGATTCTAGGAACTTCACAGGTTGCATAGGTGTTGTAATTAGTTTCTCCTGGTTATAGATCGTATGAAATTTCACTCCAAATTGTTTGTTGCATTTGTGAATATTTGACAATTACCAGCCATTTCTTCTATAATGTATATTCATTACTTTATTGATTGTGTGGGTCAAAGTGTTTGTCATTCTTTGTGCATAGAAAGTGCTCCGTTTGGTTATTTGCTGTTATAAGCTATTTGCTTGAGAGCTCACATTATTTGAATAATCTACAGGAAGTTATGAACTTGTGCCTTACTACAAGGGTGAAAATACCATATTTGATGTTTCACCTGCCACTGTGTCAGTTAATGTTAAGCATCAACATGTAACAGTTCCTCAGAAATTTCAGGTATATTATATTATATGGATAAAAATGTGGTTGATCTGTTACTCTATTCACTAACTTACTGTCTTCATTGTTTGATTTAGTGACAATTATCTTAGCCACCTGTTTTATTTCTGGTGTTGTGGTGATATCTATGTTATTCTACTGCAGTATCTTCTCTTAATTATAATTTTTACAGGTCACTGGATTCTCTGTTGGAGGCCGTGTGGTTGATGGAAATGAGATGGGAGTGGAGGGTGTTAAAATTATAGTTGATGGTCATGAAAGGTCTATTACTGATAAACAAGGATACTATAAGCTTGACCAGGTATTAAATGGGGAGATTTGCTCCATTTAACTAAATCATTCTCGAATTTTGAAGTCTAAAGTTGTTTCTCAATAATGTTTTTCTCTCTCCACTTCTGCCCTGCACTCTTGTTTAATTGGTTATTCTATCTGGTCATTTTAGTCTAAGAGTATTACTTTTATCCAAGTACCAAATTAGGGGGCAAATGCCTGTTTAAAAAGAAAAGACTCTTAATCATCTTTGATTCTGCTGCAATCTTTTAATTGATTGTAGTTTCTTTTATATCATATTTTATTCTATTTAGTCTAATTCTCATGTTGAATTTATTAGGTTACATCCAACCGCTATACAATAGAGGCCAGAAAGAAGCATTACAAGTTCAAGAAGTTGGAGAATTATATGGTAAAATTATATATATATGTTAATAAATTTATGTAACCCTTTTATTTTGGTGATAAGAAGTGATCAGATAATTGACAAAAGCATAGCATTTTTGAAATTGATACTTACTATTTAAAATTGAACAATGCTGCTTTCATATTTGTCCTATAGAATTTTGTTTATTTGCTCAGGTATTGCCAAATATGGCTTCAATAGAAGATATTAATGCCATTTCATATGATCTTTGCGGTGTAGTCAGGATGGTTATTGGTGGCCTCAAAGCAAAGGTATGCATACACCTTTCTATGCAAATTATTTAGTATTATCTGCATGTTAATCAATTTTATTCTTCTGTTAATCTTAAAAGGTAGCTTTGACTCATGGACCTGAGAGTGTAAAACCTCAAAAAAAACAAACAGATGGAAATGGAAACTTCTGCTTTGAGGTATGTTAGCTCAAAGTGCAACAATTTAATCTTTCCTTTTCTGTTTTTTTTCCTTTTGTTGCCAGTATCTTCTTATTTTATATTGATGCAGTTAGTCAATGCCGAAACAGAAGAGGTAGTGATTAAGATGTTAAGTTACAGTCTGGGAGTTTTAGTTTTATAACTGGTTGCTAGTTTAGCAAGCAGCAACCTGTTATTCTTTTGAACTTATCTCGATTTCTTATCTCAACATATTTGGGCCTATTGAGCAGAAGCTTCTTTCATGAACTGAATTTGGGATCCTAGAATCTTTTAACTCAATTATTTTCATTTCTTTTGACATAGTTGTGTTTGTGAATAATTAGAAAACAATCAAACCATTTAGGATGCTTTTGGGTTATATATCCTGGAAATAATTTCTGGATTCTTTCTTACTTTTTAACGTTTTTATAATATCTGCTAAAATTTTGATAGTCTTTATATTTAATAGTGATGTGTAACTCGTTTCTATAATAATGTTTAGGTTCTGCCTGGTGAATATCGCTTGTCAGCTATTGCTACTTCTCCTGAGAGTGCTCCTGGACTCATGTTTTTGCCATCTTATATTGATGTTGTTGTCAAGAGTCCACTGTTGAATGTTGAATTTTCTCAGGTAATTTTTAGTAAGATTTAAATAAAGAGTTGCCTTTCATGCTTCTTTTCCCAAAATTTTGCCTTGATATCATTCTCAGTACATGCATGCAGAACTCCTTGGAAGCTCAAAATCCAAAAATTAATATCTTGGTATCATAGTTCAGCATAAACTTGATCAATCATATGGTCTCATAACTTGTTCGGTAATATGAATATGTAGATGACATGATATTAGATTTTGTCTCTATTAGAATAGAATTACTTACTTGAGTCTCTGACCTTTTATATTTAGTTTTGCCTAAATGGTAAAGTTATATCTGATTCCTCTAAACTTCATTTGCTTTCTTTTCATGTTTTTTCAGGGTTTGTTTTTCCCTCATTCTCACATGAGCATATGCATTAACCCCTATTTTGATACAAAATGGGGCCAAGTTTTCATAAAAATGTTTCTGGGTTTGTTTTTCCCTCATTCTCACATAAGCATATGCATTAAGCCCTATTTTGATCCAAAATGGGGCCAAGTTTTCATAAAAATGTTTCTTTCTGATGTATCCTGTGCTGCATAATTGTAGGCTCTAGTCAATATTCATGGTGCTGTAGTCTGCAAGGAGAAATGTGGTCCATATGTATCTGTTACTCTTGTGAGACAGGCTGATAAGCATAATGAAGAGAGAAAGATAGTTAGCTTGACCTATGAGAATAGTGAATTTCTTTTCTCAGATATTATTCCCGGAAAATACAGGATCGAGGTTTGCCCCCTTGTACATTCCCATTTCATTAGTGAAAAGTCTTATTACTTGGATTGTTATTAATTTTACTCTCTGAACATTTTTATTATAAACTTTCTACTGTTTTGAGTTCTGCTTGGCTTATTCAACTGAATGCTCTGCGTCACGTGGCATTTTTCACTCTGTAATAATGGTTGTTTTAGGTAAAACATAGTTCCAAGGAATCAGTGTCCATGGAAGATAATTGGTGTTGGGAGCAGAGCTTCATTGATGTCAATGTTGGAGCAGAGGACTTAAAAGAAATCCTGTTTGTTCAAAAAGGTTACTGGGTCAATTTTATTTCCACCCATGATGTTGATGGTTACATAACTCAACCAGATGGCTCAACTGTGAATTTGAAGATTCTGGTAATTGAATCTGCCACCCATATAAATATTTCAGGAAGCTGAGCTTCAGAAAATTCATTTCTGTTTCTTCGTGTACACTGCAGAAAGGTTCCCAGAAAATATGTGTGGAATATCCTGGAGTGCATGAATTTCATTTTGGTAACTCGTGTATCTTCTTTGGGAGTTCATCTGTGAAAATTGATACATCTAATCTATCGGTATGGAGAAGTTAGAGATCCTTAATTGCCTTTATAGTTTATTTTGTTATATTTGGTTCTTTTTATAATTTTATTTTCTCATGTTTTAATTATTTTTGTAGCCCATTCATCTGAAAGGAGAAAAGTATCTTCTAAAAGGACAAATAAATGTGCAGTCCAGCTCACTTGATGAATTACCTGAGAATATCATCGTGGATATTCAAAATGGTGGAGCTGGTAGTATTGATGACGTCAAGGCCTTACTTACTTCCCATGGAAAAGATGAAACAAGTATTGCTATTTTTGAATATTCAGCATGGGCTAATCTTGGAGAAAAGCTTACTTTTATTCCTCGGGATTCAAGGTAAATCTATCTGGCTAGTTGTTTTAAATATATCATCTAAACATGTATTTTTGTTAAAAGGCTTCATATTATACTATTTTCGCTAGTGTATTGCATAGTATATAATGCATACAATTGTTGATATGATTCTTCAAGGTTTATGTCAATTACAACTACTCTACTGTTCTAACTTATCTCTTCTTAAACTCCTACTTAGTGGAATTTGTTCAAGAGCTCTGCAATGTGCCCAATTTGATACTTCTGACTTAATTCTGTTGATTTATTACAGGAAGGATGGTGAGAAGATTTTATTTTACCCTAGAGAACATCATGTAAGTATTAATAAGATTTTTTTGCATGCTGAAGTTTTTCTGGGATAATTACTGAAGCTTCGTTTGAAAAATCCATTTCTTTAGGTTTCAGTGATAGATGACAGTTGTCAGGCTTGTATCCCTACATTTTCTGGTAGACTGGGTTTATATATCGAAGGATCAGTTTCGCCTCCTCTTTCTGGTGTTCATATCAGGATTCTTGCTGCTGGAGATAGCAGCATCACTGAACTTAAGAGAGGTGAATCAGTACTTGAAACTACTACTAGAACTGATGGCTCCTTTGTTGCGGGTCCTCTGTATGATGACGTCGCTTATAATGTTGAGGCTTCAAAGGTAATATTTTTCTAAGAACAGTAACTGCAAATTTCAAAATATACTACTTAAGTGATATATTTTTCTACTTATCCTCGATGTTAGTGCTCTGAATTTTTTAACTCTCAGGCAAAACTGATGATCTAGTAAGTTGATAGTTTTGATTTGCATAGTCTAAAGCAATTAAACATGCAAACATCGATATCATGGAACCATAATATGCATTTTTACTTGTTATATCAATGCTCTCTACCCATATTAAATTATCATAGGATGAAAGCTAAATCTGAATACTGAATGCAGAAAATCATTTTATATAGTTTTTTTTTTTTTCCCCCATGTCTTGTCTTACATTGTTTAGTTGTTTTCTATTTGCAGCCTGGTTATCATTTAAAACAAGTTGGGCCTCATTCCTTTAGTTGCGAGAAGCTTAGTCAAATATCTGTACACATACATCACAAAAATGATGCTAAAGAACCTGTTCCTTCTGTGCTGTTATCTTTGAGTGGTGACAATGGTTATAGAAACAACTCGGTGTCTGGGATTGGTGGAACATTCCTGTTTGATAGTTTGTTTCCTGGGATTTTCTATCTGCGTCCTGTTTTAAAGGTACCTTACTAGACACATTTTTTTGAGGTATTGCTTGCTACTTCACTGAACTTTTCCTTTTGGTATGCATGTTTATTTGAAATAATCACGTCTTGTTCAAATGCAGCCACAGTTGTAATTCAAAATGTTTCTTGATTTGAATGAAAAGATTACCTGATCATGATCATTGTGAAGTGGTCATGCATCCCAAAATCACCTCTATCCCTTCAAAAGGAATGTGAGAGATTCCTTACCATTGACAAGAAGAAATGAAATGAAATAAGCTGGCATTTCAAATGCTTTTCACTCGTGTTTACTTGCTCAATATGTGTGGAGTGTGTACATTACTTTTCAGCTCCTGTTATTGATCTCAATATGCTTGTATCAGATTGTCAACAAGTTCTTGTGTGTGATTCAACAATAAAGAGAATGGTTTGTGTAATTTTTAAAATGATTTTAGTTAAACTGAAGATGACTAAAATTGTGTTAGTGGTCATTGCTGAAGATATAATTGTCAACTGCCTTACCCAGTATTAATTCTTATTTTCTAGGAGTATGCTTTCTCACCTCCAGCACAGGCAATAGAGCTTGGAGCAGGGGAGTCTAGAGAAGTAATTTTCCAGGCCACTCGTGTAGCTTACAGGTTTTATTTTGTCATTTTACTCACTTCTTTCATTCCAGTTATCCTTTCTTTTATTTAACCGAAAGCAGTTATCAGTAAATATATGAGTTTACTTTATCTCTAGCTTTAGGACTGATTTTTCGAAAGGTTATGTTTGATTGCTTATTTCTGAAATCTGCTACTTCAATGGAACCTGAAAATATACTGAATTTGTTTTGTACTATATTGAGAAGATCTAAAAAATGAAGTTCAAGTATTTACTTTGCTTATATATTTCTAGTGCTTTATATGTCTTGTAAATTTTCTACTTCTCTATTCATATAGTATTTTGCATGATGGTTCCCTGCCTACAATCTGCTGACTTTATTCAGAAGTAATTTAGACCAATTTTGAGGTAGGTATCCTCTCACCACCTGTACTGCGGTGGCTCGTGGGTTGATTAGAAACTTAATTCTGACTCCCTGTGACAAAATGAAGCATTATGATTGGGAAACTTTGAGTGACCACGGGAATGCAAGTTGGTGGATCTTATTTCTGGGCAAGTGAAGTAAAATTTAATTTGAACTGGCAGATGACCCAATAGATTGACCTTCGATCATATGCTTCCAAGCGTACATGATTGAAGTCTTGCATGGATGTTTGATATAGTCAATAATGAATCTTGAATGGGTCCCACTTTTTTTGCATATGATTGCCGCACTGAAAACATGAAGCTGCACACATGTGCATGGCTATGAGACTCGTAACTTTGCATTAGATAATAGCTATTATGTGGGAGAATGAGGTGATGGGGAGTAGAAAACTGGTACCTTGAGGAAGCATATACTGACAACCTAACCACTGGGCTATAGACATGCTTTCAGGAACAGTATTTTCAACCAAGAAATTATATTATATTGATGTACCTCTAAACCTTTTTTCTGTTCTCCCTGTGACTATTCATTAAGTCTTTATGTGCATGCAGTTTTCTGCAAAATGCTGAGGTAAATAAACCTTGTTTCAGTGCTACAGGTATAGTCACTCTGTTGTCTGGCCAACCAAAAGGAGGAGTAGCAGTTGAAGCACGGTCAGAGTCAAAAGGCCATTTTGAGGAAACAGTGACAGATTCTATTGGAAATTATCGTCTGAGAGGACTACTACCTGATACTACCTATGTTATTAAAGTAGCTAAAAGGGATGGCATGGGTAGTTCTAATATTGAGCGTTCATCTCCAGATTCAGTTGTTGTCAAGGTTAGTTCTTGCTAACTTTCTGTTTTAGCTTTGCCGTCAACAAGCAGACCCTACTAAAGGTCGTTGGTTGATTTTCCCAGGTTGGAACTGAGGATGTCAAGGGTTTGGATTTTATAGTTTTTGAGGAACCAGAGATGACGATTATAAGTTGTCATGTCGAAGGAAAGGGTACAGATGAAGTATATAAACACCTAATGGTGGAAATCAAGTCAGGTAGTGATACAAATAAGATAGAATCTGTATTTCCCTTGCCAATTTCCAACTTCTTCCAGGTGAAGGACTTGTCTAAGTCCAGACACCTTCTACAGCTTCGATCTGGTCTGCCTTCAAGCTCCCATAAATTTGAATCTGATATAATTGAGGTTGACTTGGAGAAAAATACCCAAATCCATGTGGGCCCACTCAGATACAGAATTGAAGAAAATCAGCTGAAGCAGGTTGGTTTGTATTTCCACCTTAATGTTCATCTCTCTCTTTCTCTTTCTCTCTTTTGGCACCTGATATTTCTTTTGCCCCACAGGAGTTGACTCCAGCACCTGTATTCCCTCTTATTGTGGGAGTTTTAGTTATTGTACTTTTTATCAGTATGCCAAGGTAAGTGTAATATTCTTTTCACCTTAACAGCAATTAGTTCTGGATTTCTATTATCATGTATATCTTTTAATCTCTTTCTTTCCCCACCCTCACCCCCGTATGAAGATTGAAGGATTTGTATCAAGCCACAGTAGATATTCCGACACCAGGACTGACTTCATCTTCAAGAAAAGAAGTGCGGAAGCCAATTTTGCGAAAGAAGACTTATTAATGTACACGTCGCAATTATAGAAGGCACGCCGTAGAATAACTGATCTTAGACGAGTTAGTTTGATAGCATTCTCATTCTCCAGCAGACTTGGGATATTTTTGTTTATTGATTGGGAGGAGTAAATGCAAATAGATTGTAATTTATTAATTCTTTCTTGATCGTTAGTAACTTGGGATATTAAGCTTGAAGATTCCCACCCTTTTCATATGTGGAATAACTGTTGTGCATTTTACAACTTACAAGGAAACAATTCAAAGAGAAAAGAGAACTTCTCTATATTATCTTTATAAATTGGATTTTGTAATAGAAGTAAACGAATTTCGATAATTTTGAAAAAGTTCCAGCTGTAATTTTTCTCCTGCATGATGATATAATAAGTTTGAACCTATGTAGTACATGTATGAATACGTCATGTTTTATATATATATATATTAAATATAATAAGAAATCTTAAATTTTTTTAAATATTAAAAATATCAACCATTAATCTTAAAAAAAGAGAAAAGAAGAAGAGTTTTACAAAAAAAAAATTGTTGCTCTTTGTGCTGGGAAGATTGATTTTGGGGAGAAAAAAGGTTTAAGGTGTCCAAAAATGACGTCGTTTTGGTAAGTATGCATTTTCACCTCCTCCAAAAGAGTGACGTTTCAAAGAGCAATTATTTAACTTTCGTCTAAAACAGCATTGTTCTAATTGACCGGGATTTTAGTGTTGCAAAATGTCGTCGTTTCGAGTGATTGTAGCTAACAGCT